>JASGAT010384469.1:0-21345 GCA_030220025.1 Chelon auratus | reverse complement strand
TGACTTTTTGCTGGCTCACATGTTTCATTGTAAAGGAACAATATGACATTTTAAGGCACGTTTCTTACTGACTGCCTGTTAGCTTAGCCTAGCGTAAAGCAGAAGGAAGCAGAAGAAGCGAGAAGTCTTGCTCTGCCCAAAGGTAACAAGATCTGCCAACCAGCACCTTGGGGCTGCGTTCTGACCGACGGCAGCCATGCACGAAAGAGCAGTCCTGTCAGTCACTGGAACGAGGTCAATCCATCAACGCAGCGTGAAAACACTGAGATGCAGTTTTAAGGGAGTTGAACTGTTTTGTGCCTGGGTGCAGCCAGTGGCTGCCTGGTGTCTTGTTCAGAGAAACCCTTTTCCCCCTGAAGTGCGGTCTTTAGGATGACAGGGCATTTGCAGATACACAAAGCTGGCACATTTGTTGAGGATGAGACCTTAGCCCTGCTTAGCTTAGCCCTGTGCTACTCGCTGACCTCGGCACAGGGCTAAGCTGAGACAGGCTCAACTTGGGCGTCATTGTGGTGTTGAAACAGTTTAAACAAGACAATGCTAGTGTGTGCCCCCTGCTTAAGTACAGACAATGGCTGCTGCATGTAGGCTGTAGTATGGATCACAGAGGATATATGAGAAAGATAAATGAATGAATGATAAATGAAAACTATAGAGATGGATGTTTTTATCTCATTATCTGCAGGAAATGTTATAAGCAGTGCGGAACTATTCTCAGAAATAGTCAGACTGTCATATAATAGATTATAATTGTGTTAAAGTAACATAATATGTTCGCAATGAATAGTGCCAATCTCTTATCGTGAGAACAGTTACATAATAAGTGATTGCAATCTTTCCATCACTCTGTGACACCATCTGGTTTTGGCCTCTATCAGGTACAGTCAGTTTGTATTTGTAAGAACACGCTGAGCTTTAGTGTAAGGTTAAGATACCAGTGTGTGGATAAGAGGATGTGTGTGCGCTTCTGTTGCGACTAACGGTCTGGGAGGCTGTTCTGACTGACGTGCCGTTCTCCACGGACGCCGATTCACCATGCTGCGAGGTGTCAGGTTGCAGGGATGAGTGAACCACGGGTGAAGCCCCCTGGCATGGCATTCATAAGTGTGCTTGCAAACACAGACACACATTTCCTTTTTGTTTTTTTTACATCGAGAGATTCCCTTTGTTTATTTCCTTTCTCTTTATATCTGAGCCGCTGGGCTCTCTGCCTCGGTCGTCTGTCACACACACACGTACAGTTTAAACATGTGTAAACAGACACTTGAGAACCAGCATGCCATGCAGGCTCAGCAGACACTCACAGTGGTCTCAGAATAAATTGAAAATGTGTCCTAAAAGGGTAAAGTCTCAGTGGCAATCAGGCAAGCTTTGGTCATGCTTATTGAGGCTGTGAACTAAGAACCCTCTTGAGGGTAGAAGTAAACTGAATTTTATTTCTAAAAGGAGCTCTGTCTGCTGCTGCTGCTGAAAAGAAGTAGGTAAACACTGGGCTAGAGGTGTTTAAGCTCTTATATTGAATGGCCCCAACCTGGGATCAGATGTGTGACTAAATAAATACAGACAACACAGACAGTGAAGTGGAGCTTCTTGAAACACAAACAGGACACACAGGGCGGCCATGGCAAGCTGAATGACATCTGCCATGTCATCCTGTCTTGTAAAGTGAGAGACAGACAAAAATATGTAATGGACTGCAAGGGTGCACGCTCAGATTTGACAATGCACAATTTCAGAAGACAATTACACTCCATTGTTACAAATGTACCACAGTAATAAACCTCCACATATTAAAGTGTGTTCATAATGTCACTTTCCTAATTTGAAGTAGCAATGTTTGTAATTAAAGCCATAATCATAATGATCTCATAATGAGATCCAGAGCATTGCAAAGCAATAAGTTTGATGTCATTTATGCCCATCTGCTGGCAGTTTGATTAAAATTAAATGTCAGCCCATCCTCATCTGAAAAAAACGCTACCATCGTTAAGTCTGCTAAAACTAAAAGTGACAGCAAAATAAATTATCAGCACCTGAGACAAAAGCATGCAAAGGAAATTATGTAATGTTTGTCTCTCTGAGTCTCAGCTGCAAGCGTTTTTTTTTTTTTTTAATATCAGGAAAGACATGGTGCCCATTTGCTCTGTTGAGAAGCTTAGGTTAACTAGTAAGCACAAAACAAAAACTGAAGTATGAACCTTGCAGCTGCTATTTTTGTTTTTGTCGCACAGCCGCCCCTAGTGATTTTCTTTCCAGTGTTTCCATTATTTAAAAGCACAATAGCCTTGCTAGTGGTGCTTTTCTTTTGGAAGTCTTGCACATAAAGCCCTAGTTGCTGGGGAGAGGCATCTTGTTTTAATAAAAACAAACGTATTATTTAATACGTTATTTTAATCATGTTTTGTCCCCTCTTGTCCTATGCAGACTTAATGGAAAAACATTTTTGGTTATATCCGACAATATCACTACATCAATGTGCCATAAATGAACAACCTAAATCACATAGAAGAGAGAGAAAGATGAACCAGAATGGCTTTGTTAAAGCCTAAGGCACTGGATTTAGGCTCCAGCCTCTATGGAGGTGTGGCTTTAAATCCCAACTCTGCCATTCTCAACCTATTTGCAACGGCTGGTCCTGGTACAATATTTGGAAAACTTCCCAGACTAAATGACTGTTTTATTGCCCTTGAGGGTTTAATGAACTATAGTTATCAGTAGACTACATTAAATACAAGTATAATATAGAATAAACAAATAACTCAATGTATGGGGACAGAAGACCCTAACATTATCTAGCGAGTTTTATAGGTGTAAATCTGACATAATGATCTAGTGGCAATTTATGTTTGTCCCTTATAAAGAGAGTAAAGACTCGGGGGTGATGTGTAACTAATTTATGCAAGTGCCTTACTACTAAAATATTTGTAAGTATTTAATACAGAAATAAGTATTACAAAGTAATTAGTAAGTAATTATGCACCTATGTATAGTATTTTATGGGAAGATAATAAAGTTTAACTCCCATACATTTATCAAAACGCTTAGGATATGACTTTCTTTGCAGAATTATATTATTAATAAAAAAGTTATTCCCAAAAGACCACTGTCAATCACCCAATGAAGTAACACTGTGACATATATATATATATGCATTCTTATGATTTGGGTGTTTGTAGTGACATCCTTCATTGAAAAAAAATACAATATTGACTTACTAATTTAAGATTTAACACAAATCCATTAAAAGCATTTAACACGCAGCATTTTCACGGGAATAGTTGTGTGTTTTGTTTGTGAGCTTCGACGCTTATTGCTAACGTTGATGGCACTGAATTTCTGTAATGCTTTTCTACCTTGGTTGGTACTCAAAGTGCTTAACAGTCACAATGTCCCATTTCCCCACTCGTTCAGACGTGCGCTGCCAAGCACTAGGAGCAACTCGCGGTTCAGCGTATTGCTCAAGGACTGAACCGCTAACACCCCTGGTTCATTGACAACCTGCTTTACCTACACAGCCGGGTAACACAAGACGGCCATTTTTCTCATTTCAAGACAGCGAATCAGCTTTAAATATTTAAGTGAGTAATGGAGGAAGAAGAAGGAGCAGCCACAGTGAGCTGTTAGATGAAGAGCTGCAGGGGACGGGCTGCACACTGCCAGCATGTCAGCAAGGTAACCAGCTCCTTTCACCTTTCACTGCGTCCTGCTGTTTGTGGACTCTTTATGCAACAGAAAATCAGATCACATTTGGCCACAGAATTTTCTTTGTTTGAAATCCTGTTTCTTGTAGCACTAAAGGATATTTGTACCAGTAATTCATTTGAGAATGCAAATCTTCTTGCCACCTTATGTGTACTTCATCATGTTGATGGTGCATTAGTTCTAGGTTTTTTGCCACAGCTATGAATGGTTAAGTAAAGATGTAATTACAGTTTTTAATTATAGCTGATTAGATGATACATCTGTTTTTTTTTTGTTTGTTTTTTTGTTTTTTTTGTCTTTGTCATTAAGCTTCATTTTAGTACATCCTTTTCATAATAATACTACAAAGGCAAATTTTGCAGATATCACTGAATCAATGGTATATGTTACAGACTGGCATGACAGATGGGCTAATCTAGTTTGATATCTCTGAGAACAAAGAACCTTAGTTTCAACATTAATTGGTCTTATCTTTGTACTTAACCATTATAAACCATGAGAACACATTCAACACAAATCATTTTCTCTGGGCAAATGGGGAGGCTTTTATGCAGAGATGGACATTATAGGGATTCTTGCTTTTCTAAAAGGCTCCAGATCTTGTACCATCTGTCATCATATTTTCTTGTGTCAGTTTCTTGAAACTGCAAAGGATAGGAGATATATGTCAAACTGGCTGTGGCTTTTGTTGAAATGCATGTATACACAACAATACCCGCAGCTGTTGTACATTTAGTTCTTCTAATCATATAATTTGAACTTCACACTTGTAGTTTCGTCTCAGTTTAAACTTGGACATACACTCAAACAATTCAATAAAACGTCCTGACAAGGGCACACTCCCACACTCCCACAAAAACACATTAAGCAGTCTCCTAACATGGTCAGAGTGAGAAAAAATAGTGAACAGCGGGAAGAGACAGAACGAGAGAGAGGAAAAAGAGAGGGAGAGAGACATAGAATAGAGGAGGTGTAGCCAGACTCCTCTAGCTGGCATTACTTGAGGCTCATTCATTATGAATGTCCCGTCCTGTTCATGTTAAATTTATAAAAATGAGAAAATGGGACACATCTTTTCTCTATATCCTCCACAGGGTACACAAGCATCACCCACACGACCTTTTCACTTACTAATAAGTCATCTTTGCTCTCATGTCATAAAATCCCCAAACAAGATTTCTGGCACCTTTCCATCTTTTCAAACGTACTCTAGTCATAAATTAGTCAAGCCACGTTGCGCAGTCAGGATTGCAGCAGAAGAGGAAATAATCACACTGATGATCGCGTTTCGATAAGCAACTCTCAGTATCTCGCCACCGATGGATATGAGTATTGAAGGCAAAATAACAGCAACCCCCTGGAGACACATCAATACGCTGCAACATGCATAGTCTGGGTCGCTACGAATCTGAGGAAAAATTACTCTAAAATTTGTCATACTCACATTGTAACATTGTATTCAAGATAGCTCCTGGTAATTAGGAGCATGGGAGTAATAAGTCATCAGTCTACACAGCATTGGTGACACAGCAGGCTGAGCTGTTCAGCTATGCTGCACCTGCTACCTCTGATGACTGGAATAAATATATCTCAGTTATGTGTTCACATATAGTATAACCTGATTTCTTCTTACATCTTTATATATTTTTTTACAATAATCTTTATCACAAGTAGGAGTATTTCATCTTGCTTTCATTGTCACTGATGGAAAGAACAAAAACACTGAAAGTCCTCAACTACCCACCTCCCCTACCTCCCTCTTACCTGTTCAGCTGCCTCTGGGTCCAGGTGGGTGTCCAGCAGGGGAACGGTGAACTGTATCTTCCTGGGGCTCCCAGTTTCCATTGTGGCACGGCGTATCAGGACAGGAGGAAGCAGAGGAGAACGAGAAGGGAGAATCCGTGTGAAAGAAGGAGGGTGAAGAGCACAGTGAAGCTGGCTGACAAATCAAATAAGTGGGCTCCGGCTAAGAAAACAGCAACAACTGATTATTTGAGTTTTTATCTGACTATGTTCTCTTCTTTGCTTTCACCTTTTAACACACTTTTCCCTAATTGCATCGCTTTTTGGCACCCTGTTTCTGTTCTACAGATTTTCCTCTATCCTCAACACCTGCTGGTGTCTCTGCTGTAGCCTCCCTCTCCTTCCTTTCTGTCTCTCCAGTCTCACGGCGCTCAGGCAAGGACATTCTGGGCTAGGAACACCTCTCCTTCACTCTCATTCGCTGTGACCGACTCCCTTTCACACTAAGTCCCTCCCTCTCCTCACATTTCTTTCTGACTGCATTGGCTGGTTGAGATCAGGGATGTTCTGCAGCAGCCTCTGCACAGACGGGAGAGTGAGGATGACAAAGACATACTCACTCTCTCCCTCTCTTAGATGCGTGATCCAGCCTCTGCTTTTAGAGTTTTTTTTTATTTATTTATTTTGAAAATCACCTACCTACACATGCTTAAAAAGAACTCTACACGATATTTTAAGGATGGTTTATTTAACAAGTAAAGTGAATAAAACCACCTGTGAGTCACGGACAAATGTTGCTCTGTTCTGTAGTCTTCACGAGTAAGGCCACACACTGACAGTTTTGAGTCCATACTGAAAGTAAAGCTGTGAAGTGATTGCCTGAGCTTTGTTCATGTCTGACAAAGCTTGTCCTCTCTGCCGCCTCGCCAGCACAATCTTTATTGATCGCCTCTTAGCCTGAGTGTCCCTACATCACACGTCTACTGGGCCCTGATACCCGAAACCAGCCAGCAGGCACATAAGTGGGGGGGTCAGATTTTCAGGGCATTTTGGGGAGGAAGGGGGAACAAATATCAACTGTTTCCTTAGAAATGTTACTGGTGTGCATACACATCAAAATGTGTTAACCTTAACTCCATTCCTATGTAACTGTATTTATGATGAATATTTTTGGCTAGTTATTTCTCATCCAACATGGCGCCTACAATATGTACAAACTCTGTTGCTCAGTCATGTTAATGTTTAGTGCCAGTTGTGGCTAAGTTATATTGCTTGCGGTGGTAGGCCATCAAACCTTCTCTGCTGGCCTAAACATGATCAAAATCACTGACTTACATTTCAATATTTTCCCATTAATCTTATTAAATTATTCCCAATAGCCTTTTCTTTTCATTTTATGGCTTGCCTGTCTCTCCGCTGTGGTGCTTCTGGCAGTGTAACTTTGCATTCGAGCTTTTATCCAGTCACATTCCAGCTGTCATGTGTTTCCGGAGTCAAAGAAATCTGCCTTCACAATTAAAACTGCAGGTGGTTGAAGCTTGAAATACATTGCAGTGGCACTGTTCCTTTAACCAATCACAGACTTCCCGGGTGGAATCACTTGCAGTATCATGTAGTTCTGGTAACGTTTTTTAGTAGAAAAGATAGTTGGGCCCTTTTTGTTTGTTGTCTTCTATATGGCAGTGTGTTAGCCAGGCCTAGTTTTGATTTATTGCTTTCATTTATTTGGCACAACCACGTGGTCCAAATATTCCCCTTAGTTTTTGTTTTGAGGAGATTTTTGTTTAGTTATCTTTTGTATTTCAATAAATTTTGTTTAACTTTTGATACACCAGACTTGAGCATTGGTTGTATTGTGTTTGTCCCTGATTTTCCCCTGGACACACCTAGGGACGTAACAGCCACCTGACTGAAAATGCCCAAAAGGAATAACACTCCAATGAACACAGCTTGAAGCTAGACTCAGAGACTTAAAATGTCTACGACTGTGAAAGGTCACGGGAAAAAAAAAAAATTCCTTTGACAGTGCGTCATCCAATCAGCCCCAGGATCAAACTGGCCGTGGTTAAAAGGCAAGTATATTTCTGGCCTAACTTCACACCCTTACTACTAATTTCACATTCTCACCTGCAGTCTCATTAAAAGAAAAAACATTTTATTAAACAGGTGTTCTCACAGTTTCCTTTTCCATCACCATGTTCACGTACACAGAAGAAGCAGTCTCCTTTTTTTGTTGTCATTTGAAAGTCCATTGAAGGATTTTTCTACAGACTTTCAATAAGCTGGATAAAAATGTCCTTTACCTGCTATATCAGGCTTTAAAAAGTGCCGACCTTGAAGTGTAACTGAATGAAAACAACATTAGAATTTATTTATTTATTTATTTATTTTCCTTTTTCTCTCATCTGTTGTGTTGCCTCGCTGGAGCTGCACATAAATGGTCCACACACAAAGGACACATTTTCTTCTCCTCGTAGCCTTGAGCGAAAGAGTGAGAATGATAATAAAAAGCTGTCGCTGTAATTATAGCTTTTCCACAATCATGTCTTTGTCAACAATGCAGAATACTGTGTTAATAAGAGGCCACAGGCTCTATGTGAGTATGTGAAAGAGGCCCAACAACAGCTGGCTGCTTATTCTGCTGTACAACTTTGGATGTTTACTGTGACTAGAGGAAAAACCTGGGTTCAACAACTACATCCTCCAAAAAAAATCGTGAGGTTTGATCTATCAAAAACTGATTAGTTTTTCTTTATTTCATGCTATCTGATTTATTGTAAATTGACTATAAAATTTAAATAATTATCATGGTCCTTTAAGGAAGCAGAGGGAATTTGAGTTGAAATAAATTAATCTGAAACAATCTTAAAACTCAGAACCTGAAATCCCCTGAGTGAGCACTGAGGTCCAAGTGGCCTTACTACCATTTAACAGAAGGGAGGAGAAGAGAGAAGCAGATTCATTCATACAAGTGTCTGGATAAAGCATACATGTAGCATATGTAAAGTTAGGTCCACACATGAAAAGTAACCCGGTATGCAGCATTTCTCATTTTGTGTTTATGTTGAAGCTTAAAACTGTTTTATGAAACACCTGAATCCCCCCCTCTGCACAGCAGAGCACACTGCTGCAGTCTGACCTTGACATTGCCCTCCCTTTTTTATATTTATATAAAAAACATGATCATTCACTCACTCTGCAGCCATTAAACCCAGTTGTGTGTGACAAATTGTGCTGTGTCATGGCCATGGCCACTAATGGCCGTGACCTCCCTCCACGCCGTTCAAGATGGCTGCCTTCCAAGATGATGCCCGTGAAGGAAAGTGGGAACGAGGGGGGGTTACAGAAAGGTCGACAAGCCATAGATGGACAAGGAGAGAAATGTGAAAGCAGTTCATGTTCTTGTTGTAAAGTAGGAGACAGTGACAATCTACTGCATCCCTCTGTCAGTCTGTTTACGCTTCATATTCTGTCCATCTCTCTCTCTGTCTCGCTGTTATAATTAACGTACTCACAGATGTTTTGCCCGAGCCCCCCTGCAGACTCATGAAATTCAGATGACTCTTTCTTTATCTCAGCTGCGCTCATCAGAGGCTGGAGCTGTTTTGTTTTCCTTGTCTGGACTCAGTGTGCTTCCTGTGACCTCGTTTATTTATTTCTCATTGCCACCGCTGTTTGTAACATATCAGTCAAATACAGGCTACGTCTACGCAGCTCAGTCGGGGCGTGGGCTGTTTAATATTGTGCAGCTTAATAAAAAAATCCTCATTCTCTGGCAGCTTTCAAAAAGCCATTCAGACTTGACACCAGTCACGCGTTAACGTCATCGACTGTATATAAAGATGTCACCAATAGGTTGATCTTGGCAGCGCCTACCAACCACCACATTGCAGGCGATTCCCTGTTGCTCAAGCGCTCCTTGGCGTTATGTTGTCAATTTGAAAATCAAGAGTTTGAAAAAACATGTGATCGGTTCATGCATCACTTCACCTTTGGTTTGTGGTGCGTCACATCCATCACACATGCACATCAGGTGTCTGTTTGTTCCTCATTTACGCGTAAATTAATTTAATCTACAAACGCTGTGTAGCTACATTGCTGACAATGTCATATCTGTAAATAAATTTTATAGTCCTGTTTCCAGTTCCTTCTTCTTGTGGTGATAATGTTTCATCCATCTACTCTGTTAATGTGTCGGTTCCAGTCTTGTCGGTTGTTTTGCTTGTGCCTGTTTTGTCTCTTTCTGTTCTAGGTGCAGCTCCCTAACGACTGACTGAGGGCAGCTCTGTTAGCTTGTGGGATTGTTCTATATACGAGGCTCCTCACGTCTTGGCACCAGACCCATTACTGCAACCATTTACTTACCTGTCTTTGGAAATAACCATTGCATCACTGTGTATGTAAATGTATATATATATATACTGCAGGATGTTTTTTTTTTTTACATTTGAGAAGTACCGTAGAATCTACATGCATTTTAAAACAGGCTGACAAAGAAAATAATATGCTCTGCATGTGACACACATGTAGCAACAATGAGCCTTAATAGAACCATAAATGGCCTTTAAAAAAAACAGTGGTGAGATAATAAAATCAAAATGTTAATAGCTTCCAATCAGCACCTCTTCTTTTTGTCCTCATGGGTCATGAAGAGGAATGGGTGGTCAGTCTAATAAAAGCCTTGCTTTCTTCTTAGAGGACTGACACGCTTTCCTTCCCAGTAATTGGCTGTGGAAACCATTAACCCGTAGAGTAATTGCATGTTGCTGTGTTTTAATTAGTGCTCAAGCTTATTGCATGCTGGTTCCCCAGGTGGCTTGTAAATCCACTACAGACAACAGCGACAGCAAGTCAGTGGAGAAGGGCTGAGCATCGCTTTACGATAAAACCATTTTCATCTTCGTTTGAAACTCAGTCCTGCACACTGCTGTCCATGTAATGTAATGCCCTGTAATATTACTTTGCGAACAGCATATTATCTTTCATTCATCTCTTTCGTCTCCTCAGTGAATCTAGATTCAGACTGATGTCTGAGCAACTACAGACCAGACGGATTAAAATTACATTCTTGTATGCGGTCTGTATGCATTACCGGGGGCCTTACAAATGGTTTAGTGTTTAGATGATTATACAGTTTCTTGGCACAAAATTTGTTCCATGGGGATCCAAGAAATATAGCAATGGACAGACACAACTTGCCTCAGCAACAAAAACATTTGTCAGTTTACCACTGACAATGGTAAACAGTATAATCTAGTGCTAAGTCAATTCATGTGTTGGCACTGCAATAATCAAGAAGTATTACTATATATTTGTTGTTTATAAAATGTTAGGATGTGCTGAGTTTTTGATTTTTAATGCATTTTGGGTTGTTTTGGGTGTTTGGTTGGACGTAGATGCCACCTCTGACACTGAAAACTAGTCAAACTAATCAATTAATCTATTGGAGTAACTGTGTGTTTTAAATGTTATTGATTCATCTCTTTTCAGTCTGTTGTAAGATTTGTTTGTACAACCACAGAGATTCTAAACACATCAGTACTTCCACATCCTTTCTGCCTTACTGTCATTCTGATCTTCACATGAAATGAACACACAGAATCGTGAATTTAGCTTTTCCAAGTTCAAAGCTCTTTTATTTGACCAGTGAAGTGAAGAACAACAAAAACTGTAGCGATCAGTTTACCACAAACACTTTTGGTCCTTGATGACACTAGAAAAGAACAAAAAAATAAAACAGGGAGACAGTAGATGAAGCTTGTCTCATCTTCAGCTGAACACCAGGTGTCGGCTCACCTAACCTAATGGGCTGAAACAGGGTGGAAAAGAATGGCTGTTAATGCAATTCAGATTTATTCCTTCAGATTTAGTCTCTCCACACGAGCCCTCAGCTTGGCCTTGTACCAGGACAGCGATGTGTGATTATTTCTTGCCAAATCTCTGGGGCACGGCCATACTCCAGATCTGTCCGGGGGCATCCTCCCAGTCGCGGGAATGAATCTGATCCTCTGACACTAGAGGCCCTCTGGAGTTGCGGCCAAATCTACGAGGCAGAAGAAATGAGAGTGAGAACTGATGTAATTCAAAGTAATATATAGTAATATTTTAACATCAAGCGTCAAGGACTTAAGTAAAAAACAACACAAACAATGCCTTCATGAGAAGTAATCATTATAACTAATAAGATTCATGTCTGTTTTTTGTTTTATTTTTCTTTACTTGCCCTATACTTTACTCAGGAGGCAAAAAAACAAAACAAAAACACTACGGGCAACAATTTGTTTGTTATAATGTTTAAAACCTTGAGCCTTTGACCCCATTTTCAAGCCAAAAACGTGATCTAGTCTTTGCCATAAGAGGGGCTTCTGGATCCTGAAACACTTTTTCAAATGGACATTTTAAGCACATAATGATTAATAATGGTACATACTGTGCCATTTTAAAATTCAGATATGGAGAGCAGTTGCAAATGGTTGCAAATGGCTAAATGGATTTTCCATTTATCTCCACTACTCTTGCCACACTGCTGATACAAGGAGCCCCTTTTAAGGAGTTTTAACAATGGTAATGTATGTTGTGTTTCACTGAAATCCTTAGGTGACCTTATCAGCTAGTACAGCAAACTGTTGGTAAACCTATACCCTAGTAGTTTCATTTCACAGATTTATAGATCACTGATATCCTGTGTGTGTGCTTTCATGCATATTTCTGTTCTGATAATTAATTGAAGGCTCTAGCGTGGCACTGACCTCTGCGGCTGATGAAGAACAGAGTTCCTGGTTTCTCTCTGGGATCCAAGGAGCAGAGCTCTCAACACGAAGGTCAGCAGACGATCATCAATGCTGTTGTCTTTGTTTTCACTTTCCTGGAACACACCAACATACGCACACACACACACACACACACACACACAAATGCAAAGCCTTGTGTCAAAGCAAGTAGCATTTGAATTTAAATTTCTCTAACCCCATGGCTGGCAACTCCAACCAGTCTCTCCTGCTGTGGAGGGAGACCTTGAGATGTAGATATCAGTGCACAAATGCGAAGAAATGTTACTCATGCTCACTGAAATATCCATTCGTCCTTGTTTTTATGTAAAATAAAGCCTTGATCTGTCTCTTCGGGCAAGCCATGTATTGAAAATGCTACAGTTTCACTCGTGATATAAACTCTTGTCTTTTATCAGTCTGCCTCTGACCACTGAATGCAACAGTGTATTACACAGTGTTGCATGAAGAGGAGCACTTTTTGAACTCTAAACAGGCTGTGTGACTTAACCTGCCTCATTTTATAAAAGGCTCAACTGTCATTTACATGCTGCAGCGCACGGAGTGGCGGACTTCTATGAAAATGTTGGCATGACTTCGGGGCATGCAGAGGATCTTTTATTCTCTCTAATGTAGCAGAGCAGACACTCCATATTTAATTCAGACTGGCTGTAACACATTTTAACACATAATCACCTTTACAACATTACATTTTTAACTTCACACGTCAAAATAATTTTGGTCCTGATTTGGGTTATATGGTGGATAAAAAGGACATATAAGTCAAAGACTTGAGGTATAATCATTCAGTGACTGAAATCACAAATTTGCAATTCAAGCCTGTGAGTGGTTTGTTGTCTCACCAGCCCCAGCAGGCGGTCGGCCATGTTCTCCTCTGAGCTGCCAGGCAGAATTTCGGTTTGGTCCAGACCGCCTTGGATGTGAAGAGCCTGACTGACGCCAGCCATCGCCACAACCAGAGCCAGAAAAGTCACCACTGCAGCTGTGTCCATGGTCTCAGGCTGGAGAGGAGGTCAGACAAATTCAGAAGAGCTTCGGAGGTTTAGCTCCAGGAAAGCAGAAGAGGGGCTCGTCCTGGTCAGGGTTCAGCGTCCTCTGTGTGCCACGTCCTGGCTAGCTTCAGTGGTCGGAACATCCTCGCTGAGTCTTATATACACCTCGTGGTCATCAGCAGAAAACCTCAGGAGAGCTGAAGAAAGATGCTACTGCACAACAGGGAGCAGGGGACAGGATAGAGGACGGAGATGCTCCTAACATGAGACTAAACCAGGTCCATTTAGTGGGATCAGGGCATTAGTGATGACCAAGTGCCAGAGTGCATTATTATGTGGCCCTTAGGGTAGTGCAACACGACTCTCCCCAGTTATTAAACAGATAAATCCCTGCAAATGGACTCCGACCCACCAGTCCCCATTGTCCGGAGGTTCGGACTGCATGTACAGACAGAAAACCATTTATTAATCTCGTCATCATCTGTCAATATGAAACAGATTAGAAGACGACATTATTGATCTTCAGCAGCAACATAAGTAACAAAAGAGACAGAAGGTGCCAAATAACCGCAAAGAAACTAAACGACATAAGAATGCGGGACACATTTGTTGCAGATTTATTTTCTAAAATGTTTTGTTCCAAGTTTCTAAACCAGGAAATAAACCCATATCAACTTTAATCTCAAGTATCAAGATTGTAATAAAGTGTTCTGCATCTTTAGGAGGGTTGTTTTGCAAGTGTAAGAAGACTTCAAGACAACATTTGTATATTTAAATTTCAGGGAACACGTACATGTTTTAAAATTCACATAAAATCATTAAAAATAAATCAATAAATAAGTGAAACTGTCTCCAAAGGATTATTGGCATGAATGTAAAACTAATTTCAGGTCAATAACAATATTACAGGTCATCAGAATCTTTGCTTACACAGTAGAAGGGAGATGCTGATCAAGGGATTTCAGAAGGAAGCTTCTCCCCGAGGACAAACTGTCCTTTAATGAAACACTCCACCTGTTAAATGTCAGCTTCCTTCATTTTGTTTATTTCAGACGAAGACAACTTTCAGCCTGATTAGTGAGACTGAGACGGGCATTATTAGCGCAGTATGGGTTCACTTTGTCTCTGCGCCAGTGCGCGTTCGTGTGTGTTGATGCGTAATAGTTAGTCACTTCCCCAATACCGACTGGATGCAACATCAACAGATTTGGCTCCTCAAAGTGCCTAATGGGTGACAATCCGCTTAAACGCACACAGTCTAACTGTCCCTGTTTAGCTGCCATGACAACCGGGATGACATCTGAAGGATTCAGAGGGGAATTAGTTTCCATTACTATAATAAGATCAGAAGCTCTTGGATTAGAGAAGAATCTAATCCACTCCGTCTGAACAGAACAATAAAACATGTATATTTTTTTCTGTTTTGTGTAAAATTGCTCAGTTTTGTCATCGAGGTTTCATCTTGCAGACATCATCTGTGGATACAGCCACAGAAAAATCAATGTGGGTATATTAATATTATCAATAAGCCGACCACTGTGTAATATGAGACAATGTACAGTAGCTTAGAATGCCTTGTTCTGGTGTTTAGTGATGTTTAACCTCAGTTAGGAAAAACCCTAACCCTAACTCTGCTGCTAAACCCCATATGAGCAGCCCACAGGTAGAGCAGGATGGTAAGTTAATATAATGTAATTTAGTCATATAGGATTTCATGAGGTCTTGTTCCATTTGAGGGCAGTAGTGACATCTGCCATGTTTAGCTAGATAATGACAAGATGACATAATTAAGGAAATTCAGAGGTGTTGTGAAAGGATGAGGATGTGGGGAATATTAACTGTATTTTTACTATATATGTATGTATATTTTACTATTGTAAAATTGCTCGAACAGAAAACTCCATATGACTAAATATTCCAACCCAGTCTCACTTAATTTTATGAATGTTATACAATTTGAACAAATTTCATATGATGTAAGGTGTTAATTAGTGAGGTTTCAGCAGGTGTGGTTAGCCTAGCTTAGCATTAAGAGAAGGGAAAGAGAGGCTGCCAGTCTATCACAGGGCTAACGCAGAGAGACAGGCAACCATCCACACACACACTCACACCTACGGCCAATTTAGAATCACCAGTGAACCTAATGAGTATGTCTTTGGACAGTGGGAGGAAACCGGAGTACCCGGAGAGAACCCACGCAGACACAGGGAGAACATGCAAACTCCACACAGAAAGGCCCAGTTTGGTGACTTCATATAAATTACAATTTAGATATATATAACGGTTTCTTTGTAGTTTTACAAGATGTATGAATAAAATACTGATCTTACATATAATAATATAATACAGCCTCATCAGTTGGTTATGTCTTGCCATTTACTTATGTAAAGTGACCTGTGCGTTAGCTTGCTAACTGTTAGATTCAATGTCTTCCAGACATAAATAATTGCCAAAGGTTAGCGTTGTTGTTTGTTATTCCTCAAATGTCATCCAACAATTCAATTTTAAACTTCAAACAGAAAGGCCCAACTCATATTTTTTGTGTCTAATTATTATTAATTTAAACGTCTTTGTGTGCCACACAGACAGTTTTCAGAGTTTTGGCGCCACCTGCTGGTTTCCCACATGAACTGCAGGAACTCTCAGGAATTAATGGACGTTACACGTGAATGTAAATCTTCAGAGAATGACACGACTAAAGCTGTCCGATGGGTTTATCTTGTTTCCTTTTATTTTATTTACAATGTTAAAACAGTGCAGCCAAACAAAAAATAAATAAAACCATGAAAAAAAAAGTGTGGGAACATAGGAACAGCAACAGGACCTCCATGCAGCTAATATATGATTGTCCAGCAATACCTAAAAATCAAGCTGACTCTTCATGCTTTACAGCCACGTCATCGACCCAAATTAGATCCAAAGAAAGTTCGTCTGGTTTCGACTCATTCTGCTCTCATAGAAATATTCTCCTCTCTTTTGGTGTCGCTTCAGCATTGGAGGGATGTTAACTTGTCCACCGGTGTCCAACAGATGTTTCAGGGCGGTGTGATCTAATTTGCAGTAGCCTCGAGTTTGTAATCAGTAGCTCACCATCTGCCACTTTTACAATAAGGCACTTGTACGCAATTAGAAATGTCAGTTCTGAAATTAATGTACTCCAGGAGCCTGACTGATAAGAGTGGAGGTCATTAGCAGGAACAGTGCCATAAGCAAGTTAATACAGTAGCACTTTGAAAACTATAGTATGTATACAAAGGCCACAATGTCTCCTGGTGAAGTATCTCTACGATACATCTCAGTAAAAAAAAAAAAAAAAAAAATATGGGGGTGTCACTTGAAAACCATGTGTAAAGAAATTCAATCACACATAGTCGTATAGATTTTAAATTTAGATATATAATATACACAGAGAATATGTAATATGATTGGACATTACGAATCTATGTTTGCTTCAGAAATGTCAATTCTTAATACATTTTAAATATTGCTTCGCTTCTCTGAAACATTTGGTTTTCATGCGACAGCAGTGCTACGGCCATGCCTGAGGCTATACCGTGTTTTTTATTCAAGTTCACTCAGGCAATTGACTAATGATGTACAGTACGTTTGACTTGACTGACATATTAGCAAAACTATTTAAATAAAAAAAATAAAAAGATACGACTTGTTCGTTTCCTTGAGTAAGGCGATATAAAAAAACAGGTGAACTTATTTAATGGCTTATCCAGCACGCCCAGAAAACATTCACTGTTACGTACTGAAACCTTCCCAGTGTTAACCAACTAAAAGGAAAAACCCCAAACATTATTTATATATTTTATATATATATATATGGAACTATATTTTTTTCATTGCCCGTATAAGTTGTGAGTCTTACAGTAGTTAAGGCAAAAAGTAGTCTTTGTCATGGGCAGTGGCTTTTTGTTAGCAATGATGTCCTCTATGTGTGTACTGTATGTCCATTCATGCATGTCTTTGATTTTCAGTCCTCCTTTGTTCTGTCAGTCAAACTCATGACAGACTATGAGGCGTGATCACTCCTTGTGTGGGCTGTGAAGCATATTGAGCAGCTAAACCAGTTCTAACATTGTCGTGGGCCTTCAGTATTCACTGTAAAACCGTGATACTCAGTAGACTATCTAAGGCCAGCCGTCAGTAGGCTACGGACAATGCAGATCCAGTCACAGTGTAATAGGCCGACGTTATGAAAGTACTGACGCAGCAAACTGGGCACAAGTTCTCACGCCTTTGTGCATGTTTTTAGTCAGTTAGTTCCAATGCAAAGACAGAATGAGTGCCACGTGTGGTGATTTTGAAATGTTTCGGTCAGTCAGTGCTTAAAGCGAGTTACGAGGTCCCGTCGCTCCAGTGCGTGGCCCATTCCTTTTTATGGACACTTCCCGACTTCTCAGTCTGGAACTGTGGCCGGTCCTCGCGAGGAATCTTCACCGCGTGGTACTGAGGCAGTTTGTCTTTGTAGTGGGCCCGTCGGAAGAAGCCACACTGTTGATGCAGGACGGAAAGCAGACAGAAGAAGAAGAAGAAAGGGAGGGATGGATGGAGAGCACAGAAAGGAAGGAAAAACAAAGAATTAATTGATGTCATATTTAGAAATATGATTGCATCTGAGCCTTTGTTGTTGATTATCATGCCTTATAAGAGAAGTAAACTAAGTTGTAAATTCAATTAAATCACTGTCTCCTAGTTGATCTCAGACAAATGTGTTCACCTGACTGTTTTCAATAACAATGACTTATTAACAAAAAAGGCACATCCACGCAAAAAGCACATGCTCTGCGTTTCTAACTCCACATCAGTCTCAAGTGTCTGTGATTAACACACCTACACACTGAAGTGCCATTAACAAAATGTACACTCATTAAAATGAACAAAAACACCACATGATCCCAGTGATGGGTGCATTCTGGCACCTGGACAAGCCCGCTTTTAATGAGATGCAAGTCAAATAGGAGTGTTAATGAGAAACGTGCATGACAAGCACATCGTAATAAATGAATAGTCTTCATAGGCAGGTGCCAGAATGAACCAGTGCAGACGGTTAAGAGGCAACACAGCACAGCAGACATGTCAAAGCTCTGGAGGAAAGACGGCTGAATGGTGTTCAACAGGCACAGATTAAACCATTTTAAATTTACACCCCGAACCCCACATTTCTGCAGAAGGCAGAAGTCATTACAGTAGATTGCTTCAGTGGAGTGAACAGTTGTTTAAAGACCTTGAAGCTATACCACGCTGGGTATGAATGAAAGCTATAAGCTTTAAGTACAATTAGCTGTTTATAGTCTGCGGCTGGAACCACAAGTGACCATTTACAAAAACCCCTTAACAGCTATTATTCAATCATAGCTTAGCAACTGTAACCAGGCTTTGCAGGCCCCCAACTCCCACATGGAAGCAGTTAATGAAGCTGAAGTACAAGCAATACTCTGCATGTCAAGAGTCAGATTTGTGGGATGCATTTAACGTTGACAGTGTTTGGTCCTGACTGTGTGGGAAAATTTCCCGGATGCTATCAGAATTTAAGCTAATTAGTGACGAACTGCATCCTGCTCTTTAGATTTGGGAAAGTTTACAACAACTAGGTACATCCTAAAAATACTTTTGTTTGCTTTTCTGGGATAACCATAGATCATTTGCACTTTCTGCTGAAAAGTAGAAATTAGGAGTCAATTCTGGTCCAGCAGGAAACTTATAAGTGTTTATGTGGAAGCTTTGCACAATCGCTGAAAAAATCGCTGTTTCCATTGAGGAGCCCTCTTGTCCCCAGAAATGAAACCTTTGAGGAGACATTTGCATAACACTTTAAGGTTTTCTAATAAGGTATTGTTCAGTTTTTAAAGGAAAAAACACATCAGACAAAAAATGTTATTTAGAGAATAGCATTTTTTTATACATCTGCAATATGCCGGTCATCTTTAAGGGTACTGGAACACATATATTTCACTGGGATATTTAGCTTCAGTGTCGTCTCTTTTTTTTAAGCTCTGTTTTATATACAGCCACTGAGGTCAGTGTTAACCTTATTAGCTACTGATAATTCTGCCGGCAAATATTAGTCTTTTAAAAGTAGATATTCAGCGACTTAAGTCTGCGAAGTTTAAAAATGAACTGTGCCATGGTTAACACTGCAAACCATACAGCTAAGTGATGTTCAAGGATGGAAAACTTGCCAAGCATAGACCTCCAAGGAGAGCAGGGCTTAGCCAAAGGTCAATTACCCTCCATCTCAGGTATTACTGATATGACATCTCCTCATATTTGTAATCGTTTGTGCCAAAAAATGTGCTCACATCTCATGCAGTAATGAACACCACTGGCCTCAGAGCGGGTCGAGGAACAAAGCGACCGTGCGTGAGGATTTTTACCGCTAGGAGAGAGAGGAGGAGGAGAGAGCAGGCCAGAGGGAAATATATTTTTTTGTGTGTGTATTATAGTTCTGATGCCTGCTTCTCCGCCTCCGAGGGCTGGACCCCCAAATGGGCACGGTAGTACTCCGTCTCATAGTGCTGGCGCCTCTCACTGCGTTTGAAGAACCCACACTGGGGCAACAGATCACAGCAGGGGAGAAGAGTGGATGAAACAGGAAGGGTATTTAGGAACAGACAGTCCCCAAATAGAAGAGACAAAACAAAACGGAAAGAACAAACACAAGTACAAAAGAGGAAAGATGAGAGTGAGCTGGAAGGAGTAGGATGATTACAGGACAGATCAGCAACGAAGAAAGTAAAAGAGAAAATGCTTGCCATTACTTGAGTAACGACAGTGACAGGAATGATGTCAGTGACACCTTTAGGTGCTTCTGGTGTACAGGCTGCTGAAATAATGTACATTTACTTAAGTTTTACAATTCTACTCCACTTCCATTGAGAGGGAGATGATGTATCTTCTAATGTGCTGCAGTTACACAGTTACATTACAATTATACTGTAATGTAACACAAATCATAATTCAACAAATTATACATAATTAGTACTTTCAAGTAAACTTTTGGTGCTTTTCACACCTCTCTTGACTTGGACAGAGAATCTGAATCTAAAATCCACCATAAAGAGCTGTTAATGATAAAGAACTGTAATTTTACTAAAAACACAGAAATACAACAGAATACACAAACAAAAATGTCCATGCAGGATCCATGTTTTGCAAAATGAGAGCTGGGCTGTATGTGTCTTACCTTCCAGAGTATGCAGACCAGTAGAGTCAGCAGCAGGATGCCTGCCAGGATGGCTATGAGGATGATCCACCACGGGATCCAGTACTGGTCAGCAAGACCAGGCTCAGGGTAAATCATCACAGGAACCTGGAGAGAAAGACAGGAGAGCGTATACTTTAAAGAAATACAGACGCTATTTATCTCTATTTATCACCGGATGTTGTTACATTAATTAACATTATTAACTGCTGTGAATACATTTCTGCCACTTTTCATAGCTTTCCGTACGATCCAAAACACTGACAGCTGCTCACTGGGAAGTGAAAGCAGTGTGATGTCTAGTAGTAAACAGATGCCGCGTACCTGGGCAGCAGCATCCTTGAGGACGAGGTGTTTGATGCTGGACTTCACAGTGATGTTTGCTCTGACCAGCAGCTCCAGAGCACTGACGGCTGGGAACTCCTGAGAGACAGAGGCGGACAAAGCGACATACTTAAACCAACTCTTGCTCAAATTAATATTGCTCTTTGTTTTGTTAAGATAAGGAACAGCAAATATTGGCAATAGTCATGCTTTTATTTTAATTTACATATACCGCAACCATAAAAAACTATGAGACTTTTGCTGAAGCCTTTACATTATATAAAAATAATCTAGAGTCCATCTTTTACTGTTTTTATTATCATATTATATCATATTACACAACAGGGATGAAATATAAGACATTAAGTGGAAAAACTAAATCTATAGTCTAAAGCTTTCAATAAATACAACTCACTGTTTCGCTGAATGCTTAAAGGAACAGTATGTAAGAAATGTATTTCAATTAATCATAAAATGGGCCTGATATGTCACTAGACATGAAGAAATCACGTTCATTTCAAATACTTATATCACTGACAACAGTGGTCCGGCCAGGATATTGTCATTTAAAAGTGAGAGTTGC
>JASGAT010384464.1:0-18840 GCA_030220025.1 Chelon auratus | reverse complement strand
TGTGTGTGTGTGTGTGCGTGTCATCAGTAAGTTCCTGCATGCTTTTAAATGTGCATGTAGATGTGTGGAAGTGTGGGATGGTGGCTACGTGACTGTGTATCTGTGTGTGTGTAAGCTCAAAAATGCTGACGCCATGTTCAAGCAGTGGGTGAGGTGGGGGGTTGGGAGGTGGGGAGGGTCATCATTACTTGTCCCAGCCATCAGCGAGAGAGCCAATTTCCATTTATAAGAGCACTCTGCTCCTCTTTTCCTTTCCTTTTGCTCCCTTTCCGCTTCCTCTCCGCCTCTGTCCTCCTCCATCTCCATGTACTTCAGAGAGTGCCATCTCTCTGATTTCTCTTTTGGCCATGCCTCTGTCTCTCTTTTCTCACAATGACCCAAAAACATTCATTTAATGCTTTCATTCCATACAAGAGCCATTTCTCTGTTTTTTTTTTCTTTTCCTGAGTGCATAGAGAGCTCTTACTTGTTTTGCTGGAGTGCAAGACTTTCTTAGCCACTTTTGTGAAAGGTGGCTAACAGAAAAAAAGACAAAGAAGTGACGAAAATTGTGGAGAGTGAGAGGTTGCTTCCTTTCTGAATGTTGCATGAGAGAGATTCTATGCATCTAGATAGATGAAAGCATCTCAAGTGTTTTCATATGAAACAATGGTAGGATTTCATCCCAAGAACTCTTTGTCTGAATTATTACTCTTACAGAGTTTCACATTAAATGATGATGAGCCCTGACTGCAACAAACAATGCAACAAGCTATAAACTTGTCCGTGTAAAGAGGCTGAAACTCTACAAACTAATCAAAGGCTCCCTTCAGACCTTGCATTAACGTCCATACTGGAGGATTGCATTTGAGAGATCCGATCTCTGACCACATTTAGGTCTAGGCATTTGTCCTGTTCCTTTGGTAGTGTGAACAGAGCCTCATGAGTCACCTTTAAGATCACGCAAAGGGGTGCTTTTGTTTGTCCAACTAACAACAACAGTGGTAGAGATCCATTCGAAACAACAGCTGTTAAAATATTCTACTGCATCCCAAATAATGTCAGAATTTATTTAGATACAGAGCGCAAAACTGAGATTGGATCGGAAAAGGTGACTGGAGACGCATGTGGACATTTCAATGCCAGGCGTGAACACAGGCACTAAACTGGATTCCCCAGGACGGATGTTAATGCAAGGTCTGAACAGGGGCCTAAGTGGAGTCCTCATGAGTGATACCTTTAGCATTTCACTTTGATTGTACTGTTAATATGAAAATTGCCATTATGGAAGCTCTTAGTGCATTTAACATTAGTTTCAATTGTTTCAACTATGGCAAAGAGGTGGTGGTTGCCTATTATTCTTATTAAAAATCAGAAGTATTGTAAGCCCTTTATGAGAATGCACTTCATTTCAAATATAGAACAAGATAAGCGGATGAAATTACAGGTCCGCTCTGTAGGCACCTGAGGTGACAGAAAAAATTTATATTACAATCGTCTTATAAAGCTTTTAATGGGATAATTTTTAATAAAATTACATTCTGCAGGATTCTGAGGAAAGTCTTCTAAAAGACCTCAATTTCATGTCTAACTATTTTTTTTTGACCTCTTTGAGGAGGCTTGAGTGAAAATGACTTCCTGAAATTTAATCCTGGGGTTTTAAAGTGGAGACACAGAAACTGTCCAGTAAAAAGAAGCCAAAAAGTACCTTCTAATATTCGACACATGTCTTTTTTTAATCTTTGCTTTCATCCTGGATGTGATTGCAGCAGACTGTGCTGTGCATCCCACATCTTTTGACTCGTGTGATATCTCAAGAGAATCCAGGAACTACCTGGATTCACTGTAATCCCCGCAGCTTGTCTGCCCCAGGAAATGCTCTCCCCTCCGGCTGGTAAATTGACATCAAAGCTGTCCTCTATACGTCTACATACCGGCAACTCTGCGGGAAGGTCTCTTAAAGCTTAAAGTTTCCTTTCCTCATGACATGGAAACGTATCACTTATCTTTATCCTCAACACTTCTGCCACTTTAGTCTCTCATTCACTCGTTCCCTGCTGTTTTACTCCTTATACCCCTTCTCTCTCTTTGTCTTTGTAATCGTGATCTCTCAGTCTGTGTCGTCTCGACACTGAAGTGGCTCTGTAGAGGAAACTCCAATCTCAACAGGCAGAGAGACACAGACTGTGGAAGTGCAATCACTCTAAGGAGTATGTAGGTGTGCCAGAGTGTATCACGTATTTTTGTCTGTGCTGTGTCCATCTTCCTGAGCAGGTGTAGGTGTGTTTCGAGTCCCAGATGTGATACAACAGCAAAAATGACAGTGTCCTGAAAAACGAAGCAACAGAGAGAGCTCAATCCGTCTTCCAGATCGCATCTCATAATCAACTTAACCGTATTTCTCTGTTGTTTCAGTCTTTTCAGCACACTGCAGTGACTTGGACAAATGGGCTACCTATTTTATACAGTATTCTTTCACAACATGGATTCATATCACACGTTTTCAGCTTCTCCAAATACCGGTTGATGTAAAGGTAGGTGGAACTTCCTGCTGGGCATTGCTGCCTGTCGCACCTCCTCCAGTGCCCATGGGTCAGCTGCAGGGTCATCAGCCAGGAACCACCATTCACCAACGTTTCGCCCCTTTAGTCCTAGAACGTCTCCTGGTGGTGGGGCAGTGAGAGGAGCGTCTCCCTGTCACCACCTGCAGCTGGTAGCTGTTCCCCCCTGCAGCTGTTGCTGGGGTTAGGTGTTCTTTCCCCAGCTCCTGTCCTTCTTCCTCAGCCAGAGCCAGAAGCTGCCTTTTTCAGCCTCCTCTGAAAGTTCCTAAGTAGCCTTCCTCAGCTTCACTCCCGTCACTCCTGTGTCCCCCAAAAGGCGTATGGTTGACAGTTCCACAAAGCCTCGGCAGCCATCCTCCACAGGGTAGGTGGTGGTCTTCCAGCCAGCCTCCCAGCACTCCGAGGCCAGCTCTGAATACTTGGCCTTCTTCTGCTCGAAGGCAGCCTCCATCTCCTCCTCCGCTGGAACTGTAAGCTCAATGAGGTGTGCTACTCTTGCTCCCGTGGACCACACAACAATGACAGGGCGAAGAGATGTGGTAGTAATCCCGTTGGGGAACCAGAGCTGCCTGTTGAGGTCAAACCTCATGTCCCACTCCTGGTCAGGGGAAAGAGGCCTGGGTGTCTCTCTTGGGCTGATATATCTTTGCCCCCTATTTTCTATCTATAGCCTCCCTGAGAGAGTGTGGTCTTGCAGCCTGACTAGATGTGTCAGGAATCAAATATTATTCACCAGTTGAATGTTAAAGTGTATGATGCACATGAAAGTTGCAATCTTGAAAATTTTTATGTGAAGAAATGTCCGTTCAAGTCAATATCTGTCGTTGAATGAGGTAACACAATGGTGGCTATGATAAATAAATACAATGTTTATATATTTTCATAGTTACAAACTGTCTGAGATGACATTAGGCTACTGAAAAAAAATGATATCCAGGAGGTTCAGATGGTTCAAACTGATTCTAATTCAGTTTGAAATCAGCTTCACATGAAAGCTGATTTACATTCATGTGACTGTAACATTATGCTACATGTGCTGTTAGTACATTTGCTGTGAGCACCAATACACATATTGCCAAATAAGATAAGACATGTTTATTGATCCCACGTATGGGAAATTAACTTGTCACAGTAGCACAGAATTTGTCAAAAATATATACAAAAACAGTGACGACTTAAAAATTAAATGAAAAAGGTCTGAAATTTCCAAGATTACTCTAAAAAAAATATAATGTAAAAAATTCTCCCACAGTCTGAACTTTAAAAAACACAGTCTACATTTTATGCCCTGCAGATGCAAAACACAAAAGTGCTCACACACTTTTGAGGATGACTTGTGTTTTGTGTAAGTATTTCACTTTTTCCTCATCTCTCCCCTATACCTTCCATGCAAGAGATACATCCATACACAATTTCCCACATACATACGCACATTTCCTCTTTATCCAACCATGGCTCTCCTTTGACACAGTGAGTTGAACCCACGGTTCTCACTGTCTTTTTAGCCTGCCACTATCCATCCATCCTTCCTGCCTGAAGCCAGAAAGGAAGGTGCAGAGAGTTCACATGAGATGACCCCCCCGACAGTGTGCACATGTGTGTCTTTACAACATGCAATGAAAGTGAAAAGTGCAGTAAGAGCAGAGTCTGGTGACTTTGACTGTTTACACTGGATTACTGCTTGCAAATAGCAGTGTGGATCAGAGAAGAAAGACGAGCACAGAGAATTGAAAGAAACAGAGGGTGAGGGTGAACCCGTAAGGCAGATGACAAGGTGAGAGAAAAGAACAGAGAGGAAGGGGGGGGGGGCAAACTCACAAAGGGAAGAAAAATGCAAGACACAAACATCCAAGCAGAAAGGGAAAAGGGAAAACAATGAATTTAATAAGGGAAAACAAGCTAATACCAGAGAGGGGATGAAGGTGCTAAAGCAGCAGCCAGACAGCCTCAGTCTGAGATTAGAGAGGAAGCAAGAGAGGAGAGGGAGCCTAAAGGAAATGAGAAAGGGAAGTACCGAGCCATTTATTTTTTTTCTTCCACTCTTTAATTCATCCTCTTCTTTCTCTTATCAGAAATCAGGACTCTTGGCTGCCTGGACACGCACACACTCGAATAGCACACTGTTCGGAGCAGAAACTTCTGCTCCTTACCTCAAAGTGTGAATTTGCCAAAGAGCACGTGTCGATCTCAGATCATTTGTAATTTTCTGAGAGACTTTCAACTTTCTACCACCTTAACGGAGTCTGGGGACGTTTTAGCAGAATGTAATTAGATCACATGTTTAACGGCTTACTGGTTTGGCAGTGATGTCTCTGTGTCTTTTTATTTGATGTTCACATCTAAAATTTGATGATTTATGATTTTAGAAAAGGAAATGCCACAACCAAAAGTTATGCTTGCTGGATGGCACAATTTGAGGCCTCAGGTAATGTGAGAGGCTGAACTGTGACACAACCCTATACTAACATCAGTGTGCTGACCAGGCACCACTCATCTGTACATATAATTAGTGGCTATTTAGTGTATGAACACTGGAATGAATAATGCAAGGTGAAAATCCTCTTTGGGTGTGGTGTGGTACTCTACGTCCAACGTGTCATTCTGTGAGTATCATCATTTGCTCATGTGTTCAGCTTGTTCCTCTCTCCAAACCTGTTCAGAATTAACATCCATCCTGAGCAATCCGATCGCAACCTCCAAATGTGGTCAGAGATCAGATCACACGTGGCTCCACAATGCATTCTGAGTGTGTTCACACCTGCACTTTAAGCTGGTCACTTGTGATTAGATTCTCCAGAACGGATGCTAATGCAAGGTCTGAACGGGTACTCTGATCTTTAACCATTTCTGCTAAAAGCTGTTGGGTTTTTCTAGTTTCAAGTAACCTGCTAAGAACATTGTGTGGTGTTATAGAGAAGAGCTGGCCCATGCTTGGTTTGTATCTTGTTCCAGTGTTCCATTATATGCATGGATTTGTGGGGCTAGCACGAGAGACACTAATGTCTAGTTCATATTTAAGAAATGAATGCCACTGTGATGTTTATGTCTCTGCATTCAGATAAGCCTTGAGATAGATAAGATAAGCCTGTCATCTTAATCCCCACTTCGAAGTTCTTATTCTTTATTAAGGCGTTGTTGTCTTACTGTCTACCTTCAGAATTTTGAGCCAAAACTACTTTTTTATTATTCTTTTTTTTTTTGAAAACACTGGTTCAGTCCTTGTTTTATAAAAGGGCTTTCGACGTGCAGCGCACATGCATTTTTAATAACCATTCACATCTTCACTGCAAAGTCAACTTTTTACTCAGCTCTCTTTACTCTGCAAATGTACCTTGAGAATCGTTAACACAATGCAAGAATTTCCCTTCCCTTAAATTTTTTACCCAAATAAGACATCAAACAAGTACAGCAGCTTAACAATATTTCTGTAAAACCTATATGTTGTCTGCTTGTCAAACTGATGAATAATGCTGCCTAATTCCTCATTCAAAGGCAGAGCAGAGAAGTGTAGTTTAGATGCCGCAGGACCACTGTTGTCAAATATTCAATTCCGCCTCTTTCCAAAAAAATATCTCCTCATCTCATAATGATGTCTTTCACGTCTCTCATTAGAAACAAACTGACGGCAAAATGCAAACATCTATAATGTGCACACTTATGCTGCATTGCTCTAATTATTCCCTGATAGTTTACAAGCCTGAACTGCAGTCTGGTGTTCATACTAATTGCCTTGACTGACAATACCCTGGGGGAAGTTGTAATTTGGGGATGTTAGAGGTAAAACAGCAACAGCATGTTGAGACATGTCTACGCAGGCGAACATGTGGATGCATACTTACTCGAGGCTCAGAGCCTTACTCTGAACACAAAGAATGGATCTGAATATGCAGATTTCTGTTTTCAACTGTGTGACAATGTGCCACTCAAAGCTTGTGCTAAGTTGAGATAAGTTCAACCCACTTCACTCTGCTAGTGGGTTTTTTGACTGCTTGTCTCTTCTTGTGTGTCTTCCCTGCTTGTAAACTTTTTCACTCAAGTAGACTATAGATAGATGTATTATAACGCCCCACCGTACCATGAAAACAAATGGATTGTTTATTTAATATCACCAAATTTTGTATGGCTTTGGAGGGTAAGCTGCCAGTAAAATCAGTTTCAATGTTTTGTTGACTATTTCTGTATTCAAACTCCATTCAAGGACAAACAAATACACAAAAATGATTTTTTCCCCCCCCAAGATTGTCTGTTTTCTCACACTGCTAGTCTCAGGCCTCCAGGCTTTGAGATAGACTATAAAATGCCTTCTGTCAATGTGTCCATTATGGTGTTAGAGACACACTTTATTACACCAAGTAAAACTGATAACAATCCCATCAAATGAAGAGAGGGGGCTCAACAGAGGCTCATTCTATTACTAGTTTTTATGTGGCAAGAGTGTGTGTGTTCATATGTCTGTATTTCTATGTGGACAGCAGGGAGAGGGGAGATGAAGAGACAAGATATGAAATGGACTATAATAGTTTGAAAAGTTTTAAATAGTTTTTGACGGGCAGAGCAAAAAAGATTGAAGAGATATGAAAAAAGAATGAAATAAAGTTACGCATTGGCTGTAGAGTGGCAGTGAGCTTTGGGATGGGCAGGGAATGTCAGCTTTCTGAGACCTCTATACGAAGGAGTCCAGAGGAAGGAGAGCCAAGAGGAAGAAGCACAGCAGGGGAGATGGATGTGTAATTACACAGCTAGATAGTTGGACTGCAAGATTACTTGGTCAGAGGTCTGGAAGACTGACCCAGGTTGGCTCATGTTTGCAATCCAGTCGGTTCACTATTTGCTTCCTATGTTTCCAGGCTTTTCCATTTAAGTTCTGACAGAAACACTGACATGTGATGTGGTGCGTCTATCCTAAACAGCAGTGCAGTAGTGGATGCTATCTGAATGAGGATTTTCAGCAGCAAACAGCACCCAGAAGTTGAAGATTGACATCACAGACACCTTCATGCTGGATAGGGTTCTGACATTTGAAACAACATAGCAACTGATTCTGTTTTAACAGACTAGATTGATGAAGTTTTTGAAGGACCTAAGCATGCAGAGCTAGTACAGTACTAATGTGCAGTGTGTGGTCAAAGAGGTTTGCTCCAGCTTTACGACTATCAGGGCCTCGGATATCACTGGGACAAACCATGGGGGGAATCAATAATGATGCAAAGACAAGTTCTGATGCGTCACCTTTTAAACTCATATGCGTAACTTCTTTGCAAATCCAGAACATTATTGCTTATTTGGAGACATGTTTTGGAACACCCGATCAATGCAAGTCTGATGTTTATGCCTTTAGATCGGCTTTTGGTGCTTACCAACTCTTGAGGGAAATATCTGGTTCCTTAGCTTTTAAACGCTCTGCTACATTCACCGGTAAATCGTTAGTTAGGGGCCTGCTTCAGCCGAAAACAATCTATACACTACCTCAGCGAGTGCGTTTGCGCGTGTCTGTTTGTGTGTGTGCACAGGCCTACCAGTAAAAGGAGGACCTGGGACTGGAAGAGAGACACACTGCTGAGGCTTGTTTTCCAGAGCCAGAAACCATGGCTAATATGAACAGACAGATTACAGTTTTAACTGCAAGCAAGTACATCTTTTGTGTGTCCGTCAGTGTGTGTGTGTGTTTGACAGCCCTACAGCAGCCTGTCTTCAATACAACAACCACTAGGCCTATTAAATATCCCCTGATCTGTGGCCATAGCATTAACTTCTCTCTCTCAATCTTTTCCTTCATCCCTGTTGCCAACCAACGCTCATAGCGACAACTGCCCTTTGATCAAGGAAGTGTGTATCTGTGCTTGTGTGTATTTGTTTACACACTCTTCTCATTTCGCCTGTCCTTACCACAGCCATTGCACAACTTACCATAGATGCTGTAGTAGATGTGTGTACCTTTGTTTGTCACGAGCTTCTTACCACAGTGACTTTGTCATACACGCATGTGTTCAATTAAAACTCGTATAAACCTTTTAAATGCTTCCATTTAATTTGGTGACCTTAAAATCAACTCTCAGTCTGGTAAAGTAGTTACCGTGCAGCCATCTTTAGAAATTATTCAGACTAGACAGTACTAATGTAACAAATTTCTGGACATCCCTGAATCATTTATACTCTTGATGCAAAATAGAGAGATATATCTTTTTGTGTCTTAATTTGGGGCAGCACAGTGGTGTGGTGGTCATGATGCCTCACTGCAAGAGGGTTCTGGGTTCGAATCCACCGACTGATTTGGGCCTTTCTGTGTGGAGTTGCCAGTTAGGTTAATTGGTGTGACTGCGGCTGTCTGTTTCTCTGTGTTACCCCTGTGATAGACTGGCGACCTGTCCACTGGCAAGTGCTGCCTCTTCTTTTGAGAGAACTCAGATTGGAAGATTGAATATGAGCCAAACAACTTAACAGTTTTGCAGGGTTCAGTGGCTGCCACTGAGCTGGTGCCAGGGTCCTCATTTAATGCTGTTTATCACCAGCCTGCTAACACTGCGTCCTGTGGGACGATTAATGGCCGGTTGCCAAAGAGCACATGAATCACCCTGTTAATGACAGAACAACAGAGATTGCACATGGTTACATGTGAGGAACGCTGCATGTGCTCGCCTTTCATCACATGTGAGGCTGCCCTCTTTGACAAGTGTAAATTACAGCTTCAGCTATTGTGAGCATCGTTTGTGGTGCTCTTGCAGGCGCCAGAGAATTACTCTGGGCCTTGTTAAGGCTGCCATGACGGTTTTCTGATGTGCTAGAAGCCGTATTGGTTGAATCACAGTGCTCTTAGTAACGTGTTGTTGATCAAACCAGCTAAACTTGACAGGCCAGTTCCTCAGGGAGGGAAGGTGAGAGGAGATGGGTAGAGGGAAAGGTAAACAGAGAAGAAAGCGAGAGTAAGAAAGAGGCAGAGATATAAAGTAAAGTAGGGAAAGGAGAATCCCAGACAGTGCAAATTTGAAATATGAAGCATGTAGACTACAGCAAGTGGTACACAGTGAGAGGTAAACAAGAACACACGCGAAAGAAATCCCATACAAATAAGCACATCTGTGCACATGAAGAGAACAACACAGGCACACAGATACTCTGAAAACTCAAGTAATCACGAATAAACAACTGCATCTGCGTTTGTGGATGTATAAATACTGCACACTCAGACCTGTCTGAAATCTTTGCACACACACACACACACACACACACACAGATGTGATGACGGCTCACCTTGCCAGCCAGGTTTGCAGACAGGCTTGACGTCAATGCGTACTGGGACGCTGTGCAAGGCTCTCTTCTGGCCGCAGTCCCAGGCCGTCACCTGGATCTCGTACTGCTGCTGACGGTCGTAGCTCAGCTTCTCCGTGTTCCGGATGTTTCCTGGTGGGGAGAAAAGGTCAAGGTCACATTCAACCCAAATCGCTTTTTAAAGCAGCTCATTAGTTTGCAGGGAAAGTTCGATCCCCCTATTGTGCCTCATAATGAAAACATTTTGTGTTGTGCAGTTAGGCACACTGGTGGCCACAAATTGCAGTGTTTGAGGTTTTAAGTCGCCCAAAGCTAAAACGCAGCTGGCATTATGTCAGTAAACAAAACGTTCTCCAATTGTCTGGGTGAAAGTGATGAAGTTAGTTAATTATCACTTGGGTGTCCAACTTTCTCCAAAGCACTCATTCTGTACTGTTAGCTGGTGTATTTTTGTATTCAGGTACTTGAGGGCCAAGATTCGCTGTCAGTGAAAAACACCTGTAATTAATTTAGGCAATTACTGATAATACGAAGCAGCTCATTAGGTTGGATTGGACAGTTGTGGTCGTTGGAAACAGGCCTTTTTCACTGAGGACATTTTTGAGATTTTGCATTAGGAAAAGCACAGGTGTAAAGAATAGAAATTATGGGTGAATTCCATTTAGCCGTGTCAGTTCCAGGGTCAAGATTAAACATCTGGAGGGTAAATGTACACATATCCTAGCCCAGTGTAGCCACACTCAATTCTTATCAGAATATGAGTCCGGGACGTGTTTCAGAGAAAAGAAACTCTTAATCCAATGCGATAGTTCTACAACAAATCAGAATTCAACTCCACTGCGCTCAGGCGCTGGAGCATTGTCAGAACGCTTCCAGACAAACCTCCGCCACAACACATTTGTGAGCGGGGAAGTTCGTGTGGCTCCCAAGATCCCCTTGTCTGAGTTAGTGGGTCTGATAGAAGGTCACAAACCTTTTCATCAATGATGAATTTTTAAAAGCATATTAAGGTTGCAGGAGGATTACTTATGCTCAGTCGTCACACGCTGCCCGGATGGTCTCCGTTCCCAAGTTGAGGGAGTGGTTTCTCGAACTTTGCTGCGTTCGTGTGCTTTTAAGTCGAAGAATGGCAACATTATATACACTACAAATGAGAGATGTTTTTTTTCAAGCATTTAAATGACAGGAAACAAACAGAAGAGGAAATATGTCAATGGAGCCATGACATATTCATTTAAAAAAAATATGCATGTTAAAGCAGGCACTCATGAGAAATTGATATACAGCTTGACAGTGACAAAACTGAGGTAGGTGGGGTTATGCACCATGTTTTTGAACTTAAGACTGTGATGGAAACAGTCATCTCATGGTAAAATCGCCACAGCAACACTTAAGTAATTTAACAGTATAGAGGTTCCTTAATTTTCCCACTGTGGGTTAAATAAAGGATTATCTTATTTTCTTTTTCACCATCCACTGCAAATGCTAGCATTACATGTTTATGTATGCGACTTTGTTTGTTTCGTTTGTGGCATTAATCATTATTTCTCCGTCTTTGAGTAACATCAGGGTGTCCTTGCTGGGGAGCAAAAGGTGTGGCTGAGTCTGCATAAATGCTGCAGTCAGCTGATCAAGCTGTACATGGCATGCTGACATGGCATGGGGGAATTTAGGTGTAGCTGAATTTACTTTAATTTACTTTACAACTAGTTCCCCTCGTGTAACAGGTTTTGTTGCTGTAAATTCAAATGTTGGGTAATTAAAACCCACTTTTTCAAACAAAAATGTTCTCTATGATGTCTCATTGCTTGAACCTTAACAACAACTTTGCAGGTGACATATGAAAATTTTTGCAGACTTTCCAGGTACACGACGTTCATTTAATTAAATTAATAACTTAAAATTTTCCAGCAGAAATGTTCCTAATTATTCCAACACGAATGCACCATCTGTCATGGATTCAGGTTCTGTTATTTTGGTGATATGCAAGCACACTTGCAAATAATGAATTTATGTTTTCAGCTATAACTGTGTATTCAAAAAAAGACACATTGTCATGCATTAAAGCTCCCTCTTTAACATATATCTGAATTTAATGTAGAGTCTAAAACCTTTAATGCAGAACAAAGCAGTATGTTGAAAACTTTCCCCACCAAAGTTTATGTACGGTGGAATATGTGAAGTGGTGAAAGTTCTAATAAAATACAGAAAGAAGAGCATTTATGTGAAACATTTTACTCTGTAATAAGAGAAATATTCTGGAGTTCCTCAGTGATCACTGGCTGGAAAACTGACTTTATAGACTCATAAAATGACTGTGTGAGCTTGAACAGCTAAATGAGCTTCATTTTACTGTAGTCGTAAGAGATGAGCACCAGATATGTTTCCATATTCATCTATATGCTTTTACTTTTATCTTAACACATCTGTTCCTCAGCCTAATGACTGAAAAAGCACCTTTAAGACTTCAAAATTTAGCATAAACTATAAAAGGTGTTCCGTTAAGAATATACTTGCCTGTAACCTTGCGGGTCTGACTTTCTGTTTTTGTTCTTTGATTTCTGCCTTTTCAGGAAACACAGCTGATTATTTGCTTTGCTTTATTTGCTTTACACAGCGAGTGTGTCTGCTTAAAAGAATAATGGGTATTTAATTTTAAACAATCACTATATGTCACTGTCAAATTAACCGTGATGCCTTAATATAATCTCTGTAACAAATGAGATCACAAGTGAGATGACAGGTAGCGTCTAGCTCTCCAAGCAGATTGATTAGTGCTAATGTTTCTCAAAATTAAGAGCATGTTTCATTAAACCCTGATGAAAAAAACAAGGTTGGTCCTTGTCCCTTGTTTCAAGGTAATAAATACAATATCTGTCCAGCACTGCTATTAGCCTCTTCAATTTTATCATCATCCACGTTGTTCTGGTAATGTCAGTTTCTCAGTAATAGCAGATTGAGACACAGAGTATATCATCTGCATCTACAACAGATTTCCTGCAATCCACTGTAATAAATAAACAGGAATCAGGAGACACCATCTTATTGCTTGTCACTATGAGTTGCATTATGGGAAATTTTAACCAACTGAAAGCTCAGTTTGGAAGATCATGTCTCTACACATGCCTTCTAAGGCAAACACAGTTCCACACCACCTCTAAGCCCCACCTACTCATGCCTGCCCTCATCCAGTCACAACCCACACCTTTAACCGATAACTTGCAAGCTGTTCAGTTTCAAGTCTTCTCTCGGATGATCTGCTTTCATTTTAGTTTTGCAACCCATCAAGTTATCCTCCCATGAAAACCGACACACGCCAAAGATTCATTCCTTATCACCGCCACCGCTCGGGCCTTTTAGTGCAGAGTTTGCATCTTCTCCCGGCATGTGATTTCTCCTGGGCATGCCGACTTCCTTCCACAGAATTGCTTGTTAGGTTACTTGGTGGTTCTAACTCGACTCCACGTGTGATTGGTTGTTTTGTCTTTCCGTGTTTGCCTTGTGATGGATTGACAGCCTATCCAAGGTGAATGACAGCTTGGATATAGCTCCAGCCCCCCTGCGACCCCAGATAAGCGGTTACAGACAATGAATGAATGTATTTATTGAGCCACAAATCAAACAGCCATTAAAAGTGAAGTGCTATTAAAGCTCAAGGGTTATTCCAACATTTTTTTTTATTTACGAGTGTTGAGGATTACTAGCACAGTGTGTGAAAAGTTGGATAAAGCCTTTTGTGTCTCCAGTGTGTAACGCAAAAATCTGATGTGCTGTGGGGTTAACAATAAAGGAGTTCTGCAGCCTGTTCTTTACCTCTTTTTGTGGTAAGTGCCTCAAGGCTACATGAGTCAATACTAACGTATAACACTGAGGCTTAGTGTGGAAAAAAAGACAGTAGCTATAGTCTTGCTGAATCAATTGTAATATTCTTTAAATTGTCCATTTTGAGTCAAACAATATTATAGGCCTGCACCAGGTCTTTACAAAAGAACACTTTACAATAAAAAAAGAAGCCATTCATCTCCACAGGACACTCAGCAGCTACGCCTCAACTGGGTCACCAAGAGTCTCCTCACTCATTAGTAACCACCACCCACTTTCCAAACCAGCAACTTTTTTAAGGCTTAGCTGAGTGCATGAGGGGAGCTCTTGTAGTTCTAATGTGTCTGTTCATATTTGATGAGTCTTCAACTCAACAGACGGATGACAATGCTGTGCATGCAGCCATGCCGGAGCAGGGAGTGGGCACTCTGACAGCAAACACTTGCAGAGTGTAAAGAGCATTGAAATGAGGCTCCATTGGCCTTGATTGGAAGTGAGCTGAAATGTTGCTGGAATAAGTTACTGCGACTTGTACAGCACGGATGCTTCTTGAGGATTTTGTATCGTGGGGAGAAAGGCGCAGAGGGAGCTGAATGTTGATAGCGCGGTGTATTTGAATACGAGTATGTGAGTAGGAGGATTAGCTGTAATTCATGCGGGGACGGCATTGTTCGCCTTCCCGTCCTGCTCATCAGCCATTCTCTGTCTTCCTCTCGGCTTGTTTAGGATTCCTTCCCTCCTCCCTCCTCCCTCTCCCCCGTCCAACCTTCCCATTCCCTCTCAGTGCACATCATCTTCTCACTGTTTTGTAGCCTCATCCCATTTCACTGTTTGCTGCCTCATCTGTTGTACTGCTCCCTCACTTTTTTTCCCCCAAACACACACACTCACACACAAGTATGCATGCACAACAACATACTCACACCTTTCTGCATGACGGGGGCTCTCATTCCTGCTTCTTCAATTACTACATCAACTTATCCGTGTCAGCAGGCTGTGCGTGCTGTGCCTGCTGGTAAGGGTGGCCAGCAAGTAACTGACTGCTTTACCCTCCATCTCACTCTCTCTGTTTGCTTCTCTATCAAAGCCTCATAAACACACAAGCAAACTGCATCTGCACCTGTCTGCGTTTCCCTCCATCATCCCTTTTAATTACTATCCAATTGTACCACAAACCATTTCTTACCTACCGCTGCATAGCCCTCCTTGCCTTTGTGTAAAGGATGATGCTGACTTTCTCTTGTTATTTTCAATTGATTTTGTATGAAAAGAAACCTGAAAAGTGTTTTGTTTTTTTTCTCTCAGCATTGTCCAGCTATCTGTTGGGAATTGTAGGTTTTTGTAAGTGTTGTACTAATTCTTGAATTCTCTAACAGTAGGAAATAATTCCCTTTATTACCAGAGATTATGGTGCGTATGGTGTGTTTTAGCATGCTGACCTGGCAAACATACAATAGAACATTTCACCATTTCGTAAACATGTCAGGATTGCCACTGGGTGCTCAAAGCACCACAGTCTTGAGCAAAGTCTAACGGAGCTACTAGTTTTTGTTCCTAAAATGCAGCTCAATGATTCGCTTGAATCAGGCTCAACTTTGCCTGGAAAGCAGAACACTTCTTGTCACAGTCCAGCGTGTTGCAGCGTGACAAACAATGAAATGACTGCAGCACTGAAAGCACTGAGGAGTAAACCTTTTTTTATTGAAGGCCACTCTGCAGTGTTTCGGGGTTTGATGAACCCTGAGTTTCACGGAACTATTACCCCAACAGGACGTCCTGTATCTTATTTCATTGTTTTACCAAGAGCTAAAACAATGTGCCCCTACTAATGCAACCACATTCTGGCTGTTTTGTGCCGTAATACCTCTTTTTAAGGTCTGATGAACAAAAGATTATGATACATTTGGCTTAGAACAGGTAATAGCTGTATTTTTACTGACAACTCAAAAAAAATATATAGAATATCACCAGTCTTATTGTTATTGTTTATTCCCACTACGGTTTAACTACCGCTATCCCTGATCATGTCTTACTACTTACCCTGACTCTCAAAACCAAACCTCTGCTTTGCTCCCTCCCTCTTCTTCCTCTCTCCCTCAGGTCCTCTTGAGTTCAAGAGCTCTCAAAGCCTTTTCCTCAGCGGTCAATGGCTGAGGAGGACCCCTTCAAATGGAGAGAGTGCACAGGCTGCAGACTCTCCACTGTATCATTCACACTGCAGTTTGGCCCACACCTCACCCAGTCAGCCTTTTCATTGCAATACCTCAGCAGTCAGAAACTCTTGGCGGTTGGCAACAACGCAAATCTTAAATGTCCCTTTCATTTGTGTGCCCTAAGCAAGTCTCTGTAGGACTAGATGTATTTGAGCACTTAGTCTAACAGTGACATGACTCAAGACATTTAAAAGCCTTGAGTTAAAGAGCACAATGCTTAATAACCAAGTAGGTTTGTGCAAGTAGCAGACCTGGAAAGTCAAAGGAATTTGTGAGTATACTTGAGAGTGTCCATAGATTTTTCTTAGCATTTATCTTTGTCAGTGTTTTGTGCATGTTTGTATGACTTCTGTAATCTGATTTGTGGAGACTGATGCATCTCTGGGCAAAGCTTGCGTTTGTCCTTGGAAAGAGCAAAGAACGCATTTTACCCTAGGGAGAGACATCTGCCAGTGTTAGGTTTTGCTTTCAGAGCGTATGCAGGTATGTGTATGCACAGTACAAGTGAGCGTGTGTTTGTCTCCTCTGGCTGTGAAGTGCATGTGTATGGATAGATGGGATTTTCAGATCACGAGTGTCACCGCGTTATGAAAGATACGCACTTTTGCATCGCCAGTAAATAAGACGGAGCTTGATCTGGAAAATCTCTGTGGGCTTCAATCACTGAAATAAGTGAAGCAGAACTGCTGTGAGATAAGGTAGGCAGAGAGACAGTAGGTACACCTAAAACTGAAGAGACCGTCAGTTCATCACATTTCAAAATAACACTTGCAATCCACGGAACATCATAGACTGTTAGTAATAGGCCTTATAATATGGTTTCTTTGTGGCATTGCTACTCACCGTTGCGATCTATAGCAAAGGGTGTGTTGGTGGTGGTGATCTGGTAGTTGCAGATCTGGCTATACTGTGGGGAGCAGTCTTGATCAGTGGCCTCCACTTGCAGGATGCTGTCGTAAATCTTGCCCTCCGTCACGGCAGCTCTGTACTGGGGCTCCCGAAACACTGGGGCAAACTCATTCACATCGTTGACCTGAATGTGCACCACTGCCCTGCAGACAGGAAGGGGAGAAAAGTGGATATTAATAAAAGATTTAATCATCTGCATAGACTGTGACTGGATTTGAGGTGCTTTGAGAAAGCAAAGGAAAGCATTATTTGATTTTTCCGCCACATTTACATATTAAGTTTAGTTTACATGCCATAAATTGTATTTCCAAGCAACAAACACCAGGGATGAAGCTATTAGATAACATACATTTTCTTGAATGGCCACATTATGCTGGCTCCAAAAGCGAGTTAAACCCCATCCTAGTTAAAATGCCAAACCTCACAGCGGAAATAAACATGTTAACAGACAAAAATGGTTTGGGCTTCTGAAGCTAATTTGTTTTAAATCTATGCATGATTATGGTCGTGACTGCTCAGAATGACAGGTGGGTTTCATCATAGCTTGCCAGCCGTCTGTACAGTAGTCTAGAAACCAAAATAAAATGTTATTTTTGGAATGTAATTTTTGCTGTTGGCTATTTTAACAAAGGATTTTATGGGGAATGACATCCATCTTAATATAAAGTACTACGCATCTTAACTAAACCATCTCGTCTGGGTCATCTCGGCTTGAGCTTAATGTTTAATAAAATTGTGATTACAGAAAACACATGACTGAGTAGCAGCCTTGGTGAGGAACTTTTAGAGAAGTGACATCTTTACCCGTACCTTAGAAAGTCAGAATATCTCTGTCTCTGCTCCAAATTTAATCACATTAAAAATCTGTCCTTTATGAGTCCTTCAGCTTTACCCAAGACCTGCACACCTTTGCATTTCAAAATATTAAATAACTATTCATCACTGTCTGCACATCAATGAATTAAATTATTAACGTGTTCATTTATTATTAACCCCAATCACCTCATGCTGCCACTTTCTATCTTGGTAACTGTCGGCCAGAAAAGTGTAACATTTAATCAGTGTTTGTTTCCTTTATTTTCAGTATCTGGCTTTTCTGCATCAAAAAAAATAAAAGCAAGAGCAAAACACTGAACAGCCCTGTCACAAATGGTTTATATGGTTAAAAACGTCCTTGATGACACACACACAGGTATGGAAATGTACCAACATCTGTCGCCATTACAAGACTGGGTGACTGGGTGCAAGAAGGAGTGGTATTTAATTACCTTAGATTCTCTGATAGTTAAGTTTAGCTGCTTAAGGTCGGAGTTCACTGCCGGTGATGGATTAGTTTGGTAACCGATAGTCACACTGTGCTCTGTGTGATGCACTGTTTGACCTGACCCTATGGATTGCACACATTGTGTAGCAAAAACATCCCCCAGAGCACTTCACTCACCACGGTTTTGCACACCATGCAAAGTTCTCCAAGCAATCCCAACTGCACTAATTAATTATTCCATAAGTGATTTTTCAGCAGTTACTCATATTAAGTCACACATCATGTAATTTCCCCCCACAGTTTATTAATTTAAAATGTCTTCATCAATACTCTCCAGTGTTCAGAAGCAACAGATTGCATAATCAATCCTTCATTTCATTGACTGACAACTGGTGATGGATGACGGTGGGTTACAACAACACTTGGGAATAGCCTCAGAGTGGCAAAGACGTGGTAAAGGTTTGCTTTAAGAGACAATGGGGTGGAGATGAGTTAGTGGTTTATGAGATTAGCTGGTGTGTATGGAAATTATGGTGAAATTATCCTCATAAAAGAAGTAGTAAATATCTTTCCAACATGTGGCCAGATGGAGACAGATCAGACAACAGAGACAAAAGCAACGGGGAAGCAGAGCTCAGGCACAATGGATTTTCACACTGCCTTATCTCACTTTGTCACAAGTACACAAACACAGGCTGCAGTTTGTTTTTGCGCCTCAATACACACACAGCTAAACAGATTAATAGAAAACAGAAAGATATGAACAACTGGTGTACACACACAAGAGGGACAAAGACGTGAAACCAAGTACATTTACTCAAGTACA
>JASGAT010384463.1:0-23160 GCA_030220025.1 Chelon auratus | reverse complement strand
GAACCCCTCTGCAACAGCCCATGTGCATGAAAATGCTGCATTTGACGCTCACTGTGGTAGATGCAGAGTAACAGCAGTGATCTAGATGGATTTACCAGTCGATCGAAATAGAAAGAAAGAAACCAACAAACGGACAAACAAAGAAAGGAGTAAAACAGGTTGATATCAGCTTAATATTTTTGGTGACCTGCTGCCTCTGGATGTTTGTAAATGAAATGTAAAAGGTGTTTGGATGTTGTTCAGACTAAATCATCTACCTGGGCTTGTGATACGTTTACTTTTAAAGTCTATATTAAGTAGAGTTATTACAACAGTCTTTACGTTCACTCCTGTGTAGTGAGAATAGTAAAAGAGAATAAAAGACATAATAACCAAACAAATGACGACCATGTTGCCTATTATTCTGTCCAGTGTTAAGACTACAAACAACAGACGAATATTTGAACAAATGTTGGTTAACTGTGGACTTAATAGAAGCACAGGACTGTAGGAAGAAATGGGCTAGTTTGAGCTAATAAGACGCAGTCGCCGCACCAGCGGGGATGATGCGGAAGGATACGCAGTGACGTTTTCAACTTGAGGCTCCTCCGCAGCGCTGTGAGATGAACGGAGAGGAGGGAGGAAGCAGAGGGTGATCACTCGGTCCAACATTCAGCAGCATCATGGCACCTATCGGATTAAAGGCGGTGGTCGGCGAAAGTAAGAGCCTCTTCATTTGTTTTGCTTAGAATAAGAGAGAAGGGCTGTGCGCCAAAATTGGTCCGCGTGCGTGTGGCAGGGAGGGTTTTTTTTATTTTTATTTTTTCCTAGGATGCGGATGGCTGCTAGTGCGTCTGGGTGATGATGGTGAAGGTGGTGCTGTTAGTGTTCCATTGTATCCTGTTGTAAACCGTGCAGTGAGGGAGCCGTGGATGTCCTGCAGAGGCTGGTTTGTCTCATTGGGCTCCTGCGGTGTAGATGCGCAAATACATTTAAAATGACTGGGAGAGCCCGAAAATGGCTTTAACACACATTGATTAGCCCTCTAATGGAAAATGTAAGCATCCTCCTCCAGTAGGACGAGGAAAGCCTGCAGGCAGATGCAGCACATATCCGCCCTTTTAGCCTCAGTCAGTGTTTATTTCAGGAATAATCTGCGCTGCATTGGAGCTGCATCATGAACTGCTCCTGCTTGAATATTGTGCTACGAGGTGCATACTTTCCCGTCACACTTTGGCGTGATGAAAAAAAAAATAGCCAGTAGTGTAACGTAGAGCTAACGATTATTAAATGACTAGAGATTAACACTCATCCGTGGGATTCCCTGGTTTCAGCAGTGCCTCACCCCTCTGATGGAGCAGAAATCGGTTGCGTAAAACACCCCTTCTCAGCCGGAGCGCTTCAGAGCTGAGGCAATCTGCTGTTTGCTGTGTTTCACGTTAATGGCGGATTGTACCCAAATCGCAAATTGCCTTAAAAGAAATTCCGCATTATCTGTTCGCGGACAAGGAGTAACCAGTGCCCTTTCATCCTCATCCTGCCCTTTAGTGGCGGTGCCGCACCGATCAAACCCTTTCTGTGTAATCCCTCATCATTAAGACACTGTTGACTCGACTGTCAGTATCAGATCAGTCTTTCAGACTCGTTTATTTCTGCCGGTGCTCCAGCAGATTCGGTCTGTGAGGCGGAAACAGGCCTGAACATGGAGGCCAGTTCGATTCTCCTCAGCAGGGTCAACTGGGTGCAAGTGTTGGTGGTCGTGATAATGTCAGGCAGGCCTGTATAGTATGTAAGACTCACAGAGATTACTTAGTAAACCAAGTATCCAAATAATCCCTAATCATTTGCCCTGTCCATGGTGCAGGATTGGCTTCATTTGGTTTCTGTTGTCCAGGTTATTGATTTGGTTTCACATTTCACTGACACAATTAAGCATGCTCCCTCTGTAGTAGGCTACCTCCCCACTATATAGTAGTAAGATTTTCAAATCCTGGATCGTCAGATGTCTTAAATTGCAACAGTCTCATATTTTACAGGTTCTGCTGCAAAATGTTTTGCCCCCAGCCCATCACATGCCACCAAGAGAAACATGTGTACACGCACGCACACGACCCTCCAGCATCAATGATTACAAAGCCAAAAATGTACAATCTAATATTACGATGTATTTACAGTATTATGAAATATAGTTTCTACTAGCGGCTTATGAAATCGTCTAGCAGGACTGAAGAATATAGATTAAAGATTTTTCCAGGGCCTGCATAAAGTACGTCACAATATTTAGAGTTTAGACACATTTACATATCGGCCTGTAGTAATCAAAGGTAGTGTGTCTGTCGCAACCACGCCACAATATTACTTGTTATGTTTCAATTAAGTTTGCTCGTAATGTAGAAATATTGCTTTTCGTTTATGTTATATCCTGTTTAAAGGTGGGAATCAGTATTAATGTAAGCACAGATCTGTCAGATATGTACTTTGTGTGCCTTGGATCACTGGTGGTAGTTCATATTTTTTCATTTACAGCCAAAAGCCTGCATTTTAATAGCAATGATCTCATTTGCACATCTACTACATTACACAATACAGCTTCACATGCCAATTATCCTCCGATTTAATTATTAAGGCCTCCTGACCGGCGATTACATAACCCGGTTTGTAAAACTAAAGGCAGGCTTATGGCCTCTAAGCACTCACTGATTCGCCTTTTCCAGAACAATGTAAACACTGCACGTGCACGTTTCTCAGTAGGAAAAGACGGGGACGCTGCAGGCAACACCTGCACTCTGTTGAGCTGAGGTGAAGCTGGGATGGGATTGGTGGAGGTTATGGAGGCAAAGAGAGGGAGGGTGACACCACCGTGGGCTCTCTATGCAGCAGTGGATGTAGCAGCCGGGATGAATGAGGGGGGATGGGCAGTGAGCCGAGCGTCACCCTCTCCTTTTCGTTCTTGTATATGAGTATCAGTCCCAAAGAGCATCATAAAGAAAATAAGGCCGCAACCTGAGCTGCTGGATATTCAGTGATAGACGTGGCGCTTCACTCTGAGGAAGCACAGTGATTGAAAAGAAACAGTATTCTCTATTTGACTTTCAGGAGGTGAACACATTACTGGGTGTTGCAGACACATCAGTTTTGGTGGATATCATGATGTTTTCCAGGTTTTCATGTTCTTTTCTGCATTCCTTGTATTTCTCAAGAGGCAAATTTCAGTTATGACTTTTTGTTGATGTAGACAAGAAATAATGTGCCTGTTTTGATTCTTCCATTCATTTATATTCAGGTTATCGGGCTTAAACCTCATATTTTTATCAAATGATATTGACAGATATCCTTGATATACTTTGATATACTTGAAAAAACTATTCAGTTAAAATAAACACCATAGAAATCAAGATTATATTTCTGCCACAATTCTGTAAATTCAGTAACATCATAAAGTATCTTTACTTGATTTGTCTGACTATGGACAGATTGATCTCACAGATTTTTCATTCTAGCATTCATGTACATGTTGGTTCATTCATTTATTACCCTCACCTGCTTATTCCAGCTCAGGGTCATGAGGTTGATACTCTGTGTACGGTGTTGTTAAATCAACACCCAGCATTCATTGCACGTATTGCAGGTACAGGTACAAGTTGTACAAAGTAAGTCCTTGCTGTTTTAATTACAATTTGCTGTCGTCATTCTTAGCCTTTTGTTGTTCTTGTGAGAAGCAGTGCATTTTTCAGCGTTATGTGGTGCTTTATTTAACAGTGCACAGTACAGAGTTGGTATTAAAGGAAGGTGGGTAGTGGGGGTGTTACATATAACAGCAGGCAGACTTGAACCAGAAACTTTGCAGTCTCATGGTCACAGATTTATTGGCCAGCTGGATGTCTATCAGTAGTTGTGGAATGAACTTGGAAGTTGTCCTTGTTGCATAAAATGTGCTTTTACTATGCAATATACTGCGTGCTAATCTTCATAGTGTAATATTTTGGAAGTTAGGATACTCTGAAGGGCTGTGACAACAACTGAACCGATGTTGAAAGGTGGCAGTTGAGTTGTGGAAGGGATATTGCATCTGAATGTTTTAGCTTTCAGGGTTTAAGGATGACCTGATACCACTTTGAGTCAGACCAAATACTGACCGAGCACTACTCTCTATGAATGTACTTTGCCTTGGCTCAAGTGCAGCTGCAGTGAAGTGGAGTGTTTCTATTTTTTTCTTGTCAGGGAAACACAAGTGAAGTGTCTCTTCACAGCTGAAGTTAAGTCTTTCCATTGTTCCTTTTCTGTTTCTTTGGATCACACACAAATTCCACACACAAAGACAGCATCTTTTCTGGAAGTGTCCGCTGGTGAGCAGTGGATGGCTCATAGTCACACTCAAATAGTCCCAGAGCCTGCTTCTGCTCGATGACAGACTGTGTTGTCATGCTATGTGCTTCGAGACTGTGGTGAATGCTGTTCTGAGGTTGGCACGTCCTGCTGGAGTCACATTGAGCTGCACCTGCTGAAGAAGGCTAAGACGAATGTTTAAAATTTCAAGCTGTTTTCGACTGCCAGCGCATCTGCAGCACTTCTCTGAGCCAAAAGGCTAACCTGCGTTACCACCGCCTTCTTTTGAGTTTATTTGCATTACCCCATCTTACTGCCTCTGCCTACCTGTGCAGCTAGCACTGGTTACACATTAAAACATGATTCTCCAGAGTGTAGGCGTAGCATGATGCTAAAAATGGTATGAGGAATGTCAGAGTTGTTTCATGAGTACATTACTACAGTATTGGATCAGATACCGATGTTAGTATTGGTATTAAGGCTCATTTAGAGTACTGCAGGATATAGATGCTGTAACCTATGCCCGGAGCCTGCCCTGGTGGTAATTTATACTTATGCGTTAAAAACGGCACCCTAACGCTAGTCGGCGCCGTGTCTGTTTTACTAGTCGGGTTAATTTTTGTTTCCACTTCCTGCTTCACTTTCAATAGCGACTGAAACTATTGCCGAAGTTTCGCTGGAGGCGAGTCGTACAAATCTTTATATCTCCGAACCTCCTTAGTTAACCTTTCCTCGATGTGTTCCATCTTTATTGATGCAAAACAATCAATTTGAAAACTGCAGGGATGGAGATGCAGCCAGAAATACTGAAGCGGAAATTAAATGATTGGATATTATTGTGTAGAAACTGTAAATCTGTCAAGTGGACCAGTCATAGCTCTTGCGGACTGCATCACTGTGAAGCATAGTTATATTTCTAGGGAGGTGTACATCAGGCTATGTCCACTTAGGGTCTGCATAGGGTCTGCGTAGGGGCTGTGCTGTCAAATTGATGCAGAAGCCTAAACTGCCTATTACAACTTGCTTAAGAAGTTCTTCTCTTGTTGAAGAGCAAATAAACTAGTTTGTTGATGGATCTAACCATAGCTTTATGGTTGCAAGCATCTTTATGCAAAGCTAAGTAAACAATGCACTGTCTCCAGCTTAACACAACAGACATTGTCATCATGACAGTTAAATAAAAGTACATCCCAAAATGTAAATAAAGAAGGAAGGCGAAACAGACAAGGACGTGCATCCATTTACTTACACACACACACACACACAAGTCCTTGACCTTGGAAGCATCACTGAGCGGGAGCATCAGCACTCGTCTGGGTTCAGCGTCTGACGCAGTGCCTGCAGCCTCTGGGCCTCCACAAACACACAGGCAACAAACACACACTGACTCGCAAATAAATCCATGCTGAAATGTCACGTCGCCACGGTTACAGAGCATGAAGGGCTAGCTGAAGTAGAGCCCTCTAATTCAAGGCTACAGTGGCTCGTAATTGTAACGAATTTCCCTCCTCTCTGACTGAGGAAGAGTGCTGTGTCAGAGCTGGCAGACAGTCCTCTTCCTCCCACTCTTCTCAGCGGGCACGTGACTGCTCGCTCCATCCTCCGCTTGCATGCATACACACACGTACACAAAGAGACATATTTAACACGGCATTACAGAAGTATCTACTTATAGTATATCGCCGCAGAGCCAAGATGTGTTGGCCAACATGCTCTCACCCTCCAGTGACATAAACAATAGGAAGAAACGCGTGTTAAGGAAGAGGAGGAAAAAAAAGGATGACATAATAGACATGTTGGTGCTGTGCATTAATCAGCACTGACCTGAGAGCAACTGCAGAGCTTCAGACAGACTTCCAAATAGGCCTTGCCAGCCCACAGCATCATGATGTATCACTTGCTTTGTTGTATCTGTTATACTCTGTATTGTCATTTTCACTGCTCTGGGATTCTGTCATCCATTTAAAACCTTCTAGCTTCTAAAAAAGCAAGGCAATGTACATATATATTCAGTATGAAAGGGAACCCAAAAATTCACTTTTTAATGTTGGGCAACACTGAGGAGAAAAACCAGTGACAAGTGATTAAATTTAAAGTCACTGTTGAAACAGGTAGAGGATCTTTAGCTTCCAAATGTGAGAGATGTCAGTTAAAAATGAAATGACGGGGTCATAATAACAAAGGGTTTTGTTAAAATCATTATTTGCTACTCGTAAAGGGAATGGTCTTTTGGAGAGTCACTGCACCACTCACACCTTCCCCACCGGTGTTTTTAAATTCAAAAACCAGAGAGACCTGGGAAAAGAAAATTCAAACACACATTATTGATGCCGTAGTGGATACAGCACTAGAAAGGATGTCCAAAGTAAGGTGATTTAATGGGATGGATTAACAATCGCACCAAGATTTATTTAAACACACAGCGCAAGTCAACAGATATATTTCTTTGTATTCCAAGAAGAGAAATGAGAGAAAAGAGAAGACCTTTGATAATATTAATGCAAAGTTGACATGTCATGCTAATGTCATGACAACACAATATCATTTTTTTGTATTTGAAATAATAAGTTCTCTTAAATGACACAGCAGTAATTATTATTATGTGTTACTATTAAACTATTAGTTTGACTCAGTTTATGCACAATATCTTCACTGACACTTCACTATACATTTTGTCTGTATGAATACAAGCATAGGGTTTGACCATGACAACAAAGGCACTGATTTTTTCTGCACTCACAAGCACTGTTCAGACCTGGTACTAACATGTGTCCTGAGTGATCTGATCACAAGTGAGCAGCTCTTAAGTACAGGTGTGGACGCACCCAAAATGCATTGAGGTTTAGACATCCAGTCCCTCAGAACACATTTGGAGCTGGTCTGGGCCACTTGTAATCTCATTCTTGTAGTAATGTGAACACATATTTTGAATAGTTTTTGTCCTTGTAAAGAATAATTAATTTACAAATGAAATGGTTGAATATGATTGTGTAGATAGTTTGTTCTTGCCTTCACTCAGTCTAGTTAGTTTCCACGAAGCTATGAAATACAAAGAGTTATTTTATACTAGTTTAGGAAAACTGTATTTTTAAGCTGCATTTTACATTATCATTTATTAGTAATGTTGTTGCTGCTTTTGTGTCTTTTGGTGATATAGCCAGGTTTTACAGTTAAAAGCTATTCAAGTTTTTAGAGAGGCTCCTTGCTGCGAGGTGAACAGAGGTGACGTGACATGAAGATCTTGTAGACTCCACAAGAATGAATCAACATTCGACCCACAAAGTCACCAGAGATCACTTCGCTGTCACAGCATTTGCAGCAGGACGATTTCTCAGTGGCTCTGCTATGAGAGCCTCTCTGCACTCAGGTCTCATGACTCATGACTCAGGTTTTACTCTGCTCTTGCAGATCGCCTCCCATAATCCATCAGTGCAGTGTCATGGAAAAAGGTCCTCCATAGCACCGGTTTTCTGTTTTAGATGGGTGACCTGCGCTCCTCATCAGCCTGCACGACCCTTGACCTCTGCTATCTGACTGAATATATGTGGGAGGCCCCAGGAGCAACAAACCCCTGAGCCTTTCTCATGAGCCTTTACTGGGTTTCATACAACCAATTTGTGCGGCCGTTTACGTTTTGCTTGTATTTTTGAATCAGGTTAAAATCAGCCCTCAAGGCATACTGAACAGCAGGTAACCATAGTAACTGTTGGGATGTTACCACGCTGTGTTACCATTTAACCCTCAGTGGTGAAAGTAATATCACATATTTAACTATATCCTTCAAAGAAAGAAGTAGAAATCTGTTAATTATTTTTTTAGAAGTGTCCATTTGCTTTAAAATTACAGATTTTCCAAAACTGAAATGATTGCTAAAAGCTGTTTAGAGGTTTTGTTTAACAGTCAGTTATTTTAACAAATTATTATTAGTATATGAATTACTCACTTAATTATTTGGATTATCAAATATTAACATTTATCGAAGACCTAAAATATAAACCTGGCTTTATGTGGCTGCTTTTAAGCTGAAACTCTGTGAAGGGTGGTGAACGCTGCCCTTTCATTTCAGTGCTGATATGTCTGCCTGCCTCTTTAAGATCAGGAGCGTCAGATTCTCTCGGGAGTGATGCTGCTGTGAAGCTTGAGATCCCGAGAAAAAAAATGGGCCATGTACTCATAGGTGAAAGTCCCTGAAGGGGGGAGAACCACGAGGCAAAGGGAGGAACTGTCATCTCTTCACCGCTACGCTGTGTAACCTCATCAGCAATATCATGTACACTGCTGTCACGCCAGTAACATCAGTGGACAATTTATGTTGATGGGTTTTTTTTCTCGTAAAAAATAAAAAGCTTTTTTTATATTTCTCTGTAGTCTAAAATGTATTTAAGTGAACATTTTTTTAAAGTAATTTGCATATTTTAGCAGTTCATTTACTTTCTCTTCACACAATTATTTTTAGCGGAAGTATAGTCCGACCCTGAATGTCCTCTGTGAAATGACGTCGGTGCTTATTCAAAGGCATATGGAGGACAGGGCACTTAAAATCTGGTTGTGTGACGTGAGTGTTGTCTGACGCCTAGTGCAATGACACAGAGAGAAAATATATATATTTTTAAATACAATTAAATGCAGTAGAGCCTTTTATAGCGTAGACTGTGCTCAAGGTTCAGTTACAGAATCCATCTTAACTCTCCTTTCTGCTCTACCATGAGGATGTTGTATCCTGTTAAACTGGAAGCGAGAGCTTATGAGGTGCGTGTGTGCGTGTGTGTCACTCTGCCTATTTGGTTGACACAGCTGTTGCGTTGTGTTTGTTCAGGTCCCTTCCCTTCTGTGTGTCTGGTGCGTTCTTGTATTGTTGCACCTCTGTTATGAGGTCAGAAAGGAAAAATCCACAACGCTGACGTCCTGACGTGTTTAGATTTTCGTTCTCAGGAATCAGTTAGGAGAGAGTGCAGTGGCTACGTCTCTGTTTTATTACCTCATTTTTCACGTGATTTTGTGAAGCCAGACACACAGGAAATAGCTCTGAAATACTGCGGCATAACATATTTTATTTTTATTTTCTTTGCATCACTCCCCAAAGTATTAATAGTTCAGGTAGAAGGAGCATAGTAGTGTATGACAGTAAGCAGTACTGTATCAGTGCAACACAGACAACCAGAGCCAATCTGTGTGTTTTGTTTTTTATCAAACGGGACTTGGGTTCATCTTTACCACAGGTTTCTAAGCGTAATGAATTATAAATTCAAGTGCCAAAGGGAGGAAAATGCTGAAAATACTCATAGTCATTTTGCATTCATTCATATGACTACATGAGCAGTGGAGAAAAAGGGATGCAGTCTGGCTGCAGAGATGACAGCAGGGGTTAATGAGGGTCAAGTGATTGATAATATGCAGTTTAATTAACATATGTGTGGACGGAGTCTGATTGCACCATAAGAGAGGATTAGTTAGATAGAAACACCTGTGTGTGTGTCATTATCATTTATTTGGAGTGTCAACATGGTGAATGTTCAGTATTCACTGTCCTCCTAGCCAGCTGATGAGGACTGCGTCTGTCTCTTTATGGAGTAAGAGAGAGCTGCTAAATGTCTGTCTTCTTTGGAGCTCACAGGTCATGTATAGTGTGTTTATCTAAAGGCTTCAGTGATCGGTGGAGTGATCAGTTTGATTAAGTTTCAAATGCAAAAATTCAGGCCTACAAAAAACTTAAATTACAGTCAGTCTCTGCAGCCTCATCTAAGAGCATTTATCACAAACGTACGGAGCAAGAGGAAACACATCAGCTGCAGCAGAGGAAAGGGGAAAACAAGTGGCGGATATCCTTACTCTTGTCTATAAGAGTCTCATCCTGTGGCCTGGAGTCTCTGCTGGATGAAATGCTTTTTAAGAATGAAAGTGAGCCTGCTTTAATTCTAAAACTGCTGTGCTTTGTCTGCAGTTCAGTAGTGGCTGTACCGACTCCTGATAAAATGAAACATATTATTTGTCAGATTTATTTTTTGTTGGTTTGTTTCGTATTGGCTCTGCTGCCTTGCTGACACAGCAACCAACAGGACGGGACAAAGAGGGTGCTGGAAATAGACCGAAGCTGAGTCTGCGAAACTCTGCCATTTAGTGAGAATAATATTCACACTATTCTAAGATCATCTGTCCCGCAGGAGGTCAGATACAGTTTGTCTGACTTGCAGGGGGTGCAGGCTGAGGTCTGTCTGTGCTTCTGGATTCACTCTCTGCTGCTCTAAAAGCTCAACATAAATTCCACCTGTATTCACATCTTTCCAATCTGTTAACCTATTGATTACTTTTTCAAATAGTCTATTAATCCTTTGGTTAACTTGCCACTAAATAATAAACACAAATTCCACCATTAAATGTTCAACTATTTATATTCCCATAATAACATTTTCTATGTATTTTTATTAACCAAGAAGACAGAATTGTTTTTCTTTCTGTATTTACTATGAATATGAATTAGCTTCAGTGGCTAGTTCTGATTGTAGCTGATGCACTTGTGCATTAGCCCTTAGAGAGTAACTTTAATGGAAATCTACATTATTAATTTTATAGGTCTAGGTGCATATAGCACATAAACACGCTGCTTACAACTTGCACACTCACTGGAAACATCATTGCCACACTTACCATTATCACCTGTTCCAAGGAGATGGGATAACAAACACTGAAACACAATCTATCCTGGTGGTGGGGTAAAGACTGCTGGATCCAGATAAATATTTATGAGCTGGTAACAGGGTGACGCTAATCAGTTTGCTTGTCTTATTGGTTTTTCAATATTTCACATCTGTCTGTTCCACCCATCCTCACATCTTGGTGAAATGGTGAAATTTCCTAGTTTGGCATTAATAAAACATCTATCTATCTATCTATCTATCTATCTATCTATCTATCTATCTATCTATCTATTCATCTTTATTGTTGTCGTAGTGCTAGCTCTTGGGGGGTTTCAGGCTCTGGCTTCTGTAAAATGTCTTGGGGACAGTTTGGATTGTTATTGATGCTATGCAAATGACATTGAATTGCGTTACGTAGACTAATTAATTTGCTTGCCACCTCCTCAACTGGCTTCATAGTCAGTTTGTCGAGTCGACCTTATACTGTACATCATGCACATTGGGTTCATATTTGAGCCTCCTATCTTGCTTGTTAGCAGTCACTGTATATAGACTCTGTTAGTTGTCCCTTATTCCAACACACTGCTGCTGAATGCATATGGAGAAGTTGGAAACCACTCTAGTTGGGGAAGGGGTAGGACCTAGAAGTCTACAGAGACCATCTTTTCTTGCTGTATTCATTTGCACTCAGACATCGTTTTGTGCTCCTAAATTTTCAGCCAGCCAAGTTTTCATATGTGCTTTTTCAAAGAAGACAGTCCAAAACCAGGAGGGCAGGTATTTTTTAGGTGTGTCAGCAGACGCCCCCATTCCACTCGGTAGAGCTGCCCCTAACAGCTGCTGTAATCTTCGTCACATGTATCATTTATTGAAGCAAACACATGCATTGACTCACATGAGCACATCCCCGAACTTCATTTTAATGTGTGCTCTATAATCTTTTGTTGTACGAGCCCTTTTTAATCTCTGGTAATCCACCGATATCTATGTGGTCTCAGGTTTTAGCCGTGTCCGAAGGGCTTAGCGATTTATATTCACCGTGGTCCAGCGTGATGTTAAACAGTAATTCACCCTAAATGGATTTATCCTAATACGGCTGGCAGATGGTTGGCACGGTGATCCGGCCAATATCAGTGTTGTGGCGTAAACATGGCCATCATGTCATAACCTCACAGTGGGGAGGAGGATTTTTCCTTTGTGGATATTTGAGATCACGGAGAGACAGAGAAGCAGAGTCTATGTTTATAGACACTGAATCGAGAGGGTTCGTTTTGCTGGTGTGGATCTTTGGTCAGTGACCTTGTTGCAGGCCTTATCTGCCTTTCGCATGTTATTATCCTCTATTGCATTATGGGATAGAATTGACATAAAGTCAACTAAGAAAGACCAAATTTGTCTTTGTATTTAAATTCTATTTATTGTGTTGTGGTATATGTGATATTTTATGGATTAGAGTCACTAAATATATATTTCTTTTTACTCTACACATTACAGTATATGACAGACACAAAATCATTCTGTCAAAAAGAACAGATTTCGAATGTACATGGTTCACACATGGGAGAACAACTGAGCAATCCTTGTTATATACGGTCACCTGTTTCTGAATTTGTTTGAGTGGCTGTGAGGCAGCTGCTTTCAGATCTGAGGGAGGAGACTGTGAGGAGATGTAGCACCTGTGTTTGTGTGCTTCCCCTTTTGTCCCCCGTTTGCAAAATGCATTCATCCTGATTGCCTCACATTTGTGACGACGCTTATTTTCTTCTTTTGCAGAGATTATGAATGATGTAATCAAGAAGGTGAAGAAGAAGGGAGAATGGAAGGTGAGAAGTTCGTCACTGTGGAACAGCTCAACCAGAAACGTGATGATGTATCCCGTTTCAGTGGTTAACATCTCTTTATTTACACAGACTGATCAATGAAGTGATGTGTTATATGTTTTTTTTTTTGGTTTTCTCTCGTCTGTTTAGACACTTGAGGATTGCCGCCTTGGTTTGCTCGATTTAACACATATCAATATTATGTTCAGAAGTGAGCAGATAGAGATTGTTTTCTACTTGCATGATTTTGAATAGCTTTAAATATAATATATAAAGCTGCGTTTTGCATCTGTGCCCATTGTTTGAGACACTGCCTTATACAGTGACATTCTTTAAGTGGGACAAGTTGCTTAATATCTTGACTAAGATATTAAGCAACGAAAAGCAGTCTGACGGGAACCTAACCACTTCCAACACTCCTCATTTCTCTAAGTGATCATGAGTGGATGAGTGGCGCAGCCAAGTAATCAATTAGTTGAGTATTTTAGCCGCCCTGGAATCAGTCTTGCATGGTGACGTGTGGGATGAGCTGTGGAGTACTGGATCCAAAATCAAAATTTATGGTTAGAAATATGGTTTTCTTAAAAAAGAATAATGCAAATGCTGAAGAAAACACAACATTAGTCAGAACAACAACAACTCTGATGGAGATCAACATGTCCCTCTATTTGTTTCTGGGAATTTGTTTCTGTTTTGTATAATACTTCTCCTCTGTTGCTAGGCGCTGATTGTGGACCAGCTGAGCATGAGGATGCTGTCCTCCTGCTGCAAGATGACAGACATCATGACAGAGGGCATCACCAGTAAGAGACAATCACATCTACCGCGTCTCTGTGCTGTGAGGGCTTGTTTGCTTGCACGTGTACGTGACTGTATACGTGTGTGTCTGTTTCATCTTCTCTAGTTGTGGAGGACATCCACAAACGGCGAGAGCCTCTGCCCAGCCTGGAGGCTATTTACCTGATTACACCCACAGAGAAGGTCAGCATGCTCTCTCTCTCTCTCTCTCTCTCTCTCTCTCTCTCTCTCTCTCTCTCTCTCTTTGTCTGTCTCATAGTGTATATTATTATAGGGGTGTGTCTGTGACAGCAGGTTTGTGTTTTTAGCAGACAGCACAGAGAAGTTGCTGTGTGTCCAAACACAAGGCTGTTGACTCAGTTCCCACTTTTGAGCTCTCGTTCTCAAAGAGGTTCACTCAGTGCTGATAAAGCTTATCAACTAATCAGGTAAATCAGGAAAATGTTCCAGTTGGCAGGTTTTGAGTCTGCTGTCTGTGCAGACGTCCGTGTTGTCAGGATGGAGATGGATGGAGTAGCCTCAGGACGAGTGAAACAGAATCAAGGAAGCGTCCAAGAAAGGTTTCCGATGCTCTGGAACATAAACGTAAAAGAGAGAGGAAACAGTCTAGACAAGTAATCAACAGCAAGAAGAAACCATTGATGTGACTTTTCCTTGTTGGAGAGCGCTGGAAGAAGAGGCGGCACTGTAGACTGTGGGAAGAGACACAGATACAACAGAACTTTCAAACTTCAGAAAAATTATTCGTGTGAAGTGTTTGAAAAAATGAAATCTGTGTTTGATCAAAATATAATGTTCCTCAAAGCTTCACTGACTTTATTCTAACTGTACACATCCACACATATAAACCCACTCACCCACTCTGACTTTCTCTGTTTCTGTCACTTCAGTCTGTCCACACCCTCATCGGAGACTTCAAAGACCCTCATTCAGCTAAATACAAGGCAGCCCACGTTTTCTTCACTGACTGTGAGTACACACAAAGACCTGTTTGTGTTATTAATTCCCCTTTTTATTCATAAAGAACCATTTTTTCTATTTAATGATTTGTGTTCGATACTAATGTAGGTGCCTGCGATTTTTACAACACAAACTGGTAACGCAAGATACAGAAAAATACAAATTACTGTGTACCAACATTACAATTTACCTACATTTCATGCATCTCCCGGTGGAAGCTCTGCATCCACAGCTCAAGGGAAGGATGTCAACACCAATGACAAATCCTTTTGTACAGGCTCAGAGCTTTGATATCACATAATAATGTTTGTTTTCTGCTTGACTTTCGCCACTGTACGTGCTCGGAAACCGGCTTCCTGTAACCAGATTGCTGCAGACTACAATAGGCCAAATATTGTGATTCCTTTTCCCATCCAAACCTCCAAGTATATTAAACTCTTTCCTTACCAAAAGATAAAACTCTTCATTGCTACACAAGTGAGGCTTTTATTTTTGCTTATGTTTTATCACTTGGCATAAACTGCACCAGTGGAGGTAGTCAGCATGCATGCAACTGAGTTCCTCAAACCTACTTAAGTGTTTATTCAGGTATATGATATTTGCAAGTGCAAACATAAAAAATGGATACCTATGTCCAGTTCCATGTAAATATACCCATTAGGTTTTTGTACTGACAAGAGCAAACGATCAGCCATCAACAACTGGTATAACTGTTGTTTTTTGCCTCTGTCCTTCTCAGCCTGCCCTGATCCTCTCTTCAATGAGCTGGTGAAGAGTCGCGCTTCCAAATCCACCAAGACTCTGACGGAGATCAACATCGCCTTCTTGCCCTACGAGTCTCAGGTGAACATGCATGCTGATGGATGCTCTTCCGTCAAACATAATGTATATCAGGTTGTGTCTACATCCTGCGTTCCACAAGGATTGAGGTCTCAAAATAAAGAGCCATGCACACAAAGGGGTGTGCATATGGAAATCTCTGTCTCTGCGCAATCATATTATGCATCTGGTCCCTGAGCTGTCCCCATGCAGCCATTCTCTCTGTTTCAGAGAACAGTGTCAGTCTGTGTTAGTGGCTATGAGTAAAAGCCAGAGACGGACAGAAAGATCCAGAGATGGATAGCTTGAATAAGAGCATCCAGAAATCGATTAGGAACGGTGGGAGGAGAGAGATGCTGTAAAGGACACAGACAGGAATAGTAACACGGAGGTTATTGGATGTTAGAGGGAGGGCTGGATTAAAAGAGGCAGCAAGAGAGAGGAAAGAGGAGAGAAAAACACAAATACACGCTCAGGTGGTGGCTTGGCACAATGCTGCTGACTCACCAGTCACTCTGTTTACTGCCAGAGTGCTCCAGAAAGACTCACATTTGTCACATTGACTTCTCTCCCTCCCACCTGTCTCCCCGCCCTTGCTAAATGTCCAGCATCCTGCCTCTACCATGTCTTTCTTCTTCCATCTCTTTCCCTTCGCACTTTCTGTTTATCCGTGCCCTTGATCATCGCTTTCACTTCTTCTCCTCACTGCTCTATCAAGCTTTTCATTTATTTTCTTAATCTTTCTCTGATGCCTTATTCCCTTCTCTCCTGTATCTCTCCTTCTGTCCATCCTTTGCTCGATCACCATCTAAAGATGCTGCTTGGCCCACAATGCTTTGCTGCCCCCCTGTCTACTATGATTAATTCAGAGTCAGTGGTTTTCCGCTCCAGGCAAAATGCTTCCTCACAGGCCCGCCCACATGCCAATGCTCTCGCCCCATTGGACGAGCCAGGATCCACGGAGCAGGCTGTAGCCAATAGTAGCCTTGCTTAGCCAGGGACCCTTCTGCAGAATGTGGTCATGTGACTATGGACAGATGGGGTGGGAGGAGGTAGGGGAGTGGTAGTGATGCAAGAGAGGAGAGGAGAGAAGGAGAGGAGGAATTGAGAGGGGGGAGAAATGAGGGATGAAGTGAACCAAAAGAGGAGAGGAAACAAGAGGAACAAAATAATGGAACAGGAAAAGATAGGAAAATAGATGAGGAAATTCAGAAATGAGGGAATAAGGAAACAGGAAGAGAGGAAAGGAGTCAAGTAATGGAGGAGGAAGTAGGAATAAGGAAACAACAAGAAAAACGGAGACAAAAGGAGAGGTAACAAGGAAATGAGAAATAAAACAAGACAAGTGGAGACATGAAATCGAAAGTCATGCAGAATATGTAGCTGAAGTTGTCAGCTGAAACACGTTGCAAATGCAGATGTTTAAAGCTCTAAAGGCTAACAATGTTGTAAACAATGTTTGTGAGGAAAAGAGAGGACGTAGGTTAGAAAATGTAGGAATGCATAAAAGTTCAAATCAACACATAAAGCAAGAAAAAAACAAACTTGTTTAAATCCGTGTGTGTGTGCGCAGGTGTACTCTCTGGACAACCCAGATGCCTTCCACAGTTTCTACAGCCCTCATAAGACCCAGCTGAAGAACCCAGTGATGGAGAGGCTGGCCGAGCAGCTGGCCACGCTCTGCGCCACCCTGAAAGAGTACCCCGCTGTCAGATACCGAGGGTGAGCAACAGGGGGCGCTGCGGAGCGGCAGTTGTTGTAGAAAACAGAATGAAAAGAATGAAAGGCATTTAGCTTGATTTATAAGTGGTGTCAAGCCTGCCCAAACAGAAATATATGAAAATGACATGACCTTTTTATTTTTCAATTTACTGTTCCTCTGTAGACGTATAAAGTGATGTGCACTACTTGTTATTGTTATTTCTGATAATGATTACAAATGTGATATACAGTAGATTATGTTTTGGTTTTCCTCCAGCCCTCTGTACCTTGCGGAGAAAAGTAACGGCATCGTGTTACACACTGAACAATTGCATGTATCTAGTGCAGACGTGAAGAACGCTCAGGTTTTTGTTCCAGTCAGGTCATTTCTTCAGGCTGATCAGCAGTGAAATCACTGACTTCAGTTGTTTAAAAATGTTAAATGTTAAATCGAAGGTTTTTGCCTCAAGATGTTGTTACATTTGTTTTGTGACATCTGTCTCCTTGAATATGTGTCTGTCTGTCAGGGAGTACAAGGACAATGCCACCCTGGCCCAGCTGGTTCAGGACAAACTGGATGCCTACAAGGCTGATGACCCCACCATGGGAGAGGTGAGCCTCAGAATACATTTTTTCCGCCCGTATTCCTGCTTTATTTTATTTTATTTTATTTATCACTTAATATTTTAATCATAATATTTTTTATTTTATTGAGGAAATATAGTGTTATTATATTGTCCGTGTCAATATTTTTTAAGGCTTTATTTTCAGTTTTAAATATAAAAAGTAAAGGTGTGCAGTTAAATGTTTCATTACAGATACAAATGATACCCTGTTGTTCCATTAAGTCTTTGTCTCTCTCTCTGTAGGGTCCAGATAAGGCTCGCTCACAGCTGATCATCCTGGACAGGGCGTTTGACCCTGTTTCACCTGTTCTGCATGAGCTCACCTTCCAGGCCATGGGCTATGACCTGCTGCCCATCGAAAACGACGTCTACAAGTATGAATCAGTTTAGCTTGAGCTACAATCTGCGGAATAAGGATTAAGGAATCTCCTTGTCTAAAGTTAGTATTTCTGCTTGCTTTATTCTTGTTCAGGTACGAGACAAGTGGCATTGGTGACTCCCGTGAGAAGGAAGTTCTTCTGCATGAAGACGATGACCTGTGGGTGAGCCTGAGACATAAACACATAGCTGAGGTGTCCCAGTGAGTACCTTTCTTCATATTTTTCTACCTCTATTCACTCATTCTTGCGATACACAGATAAACAATATCATATATTTTTTCTCGTGTGTTGCTGTGGCTCATTTTCTACTTGTTTCTTGGCATCAGGGAAGTGACACGCCAGCTGAAGGACTTTTCTGCCAGCAAGAGGATGAACACAGGAGAGAAGGTAAAGATGAGCAAAATGTTTAGCAATGTTTCTTGGACACAGTAAATTAAATTAAGTCATAAAGGAAGGGAGGAATAAAAGGTCATCCAGTCAAATAATGCAGCATGAACTACGGTATGTTTTCAGTCACAGTAGGTCAGTCATTTTGTTAATGTTGTTGTGATGCAGACACAAAAACTGTGAAGTTAATACTAAGCGACAAATTAAATTGTCAAATCTACCTCTTGACATCCAAAAATATTTGAAATGCATTTCCTTGTCCTCGTCTCTCAGTTGCCAAACAAAGAAAGAAAATTCATGCTCCAGTTTGTTAAATGGCAGAATCATCTCTGACATCTTCTCCCTTTTTCATGCATGGCAGTGATGTCAGTTAAAGTAACTGTTCAACATTCATCAGCTCAACACAATGGTGTAGAAATTACACTGCTGATGACACACCAGTGCAAAATTACATCAAATATGTAGGTGTTTAGCTTAGCTTAGAATATCGACAGGAAGCAGCTTCCTGGTAAAACCACAACTTGTACATTGTGTTACTGGTACTGACATGTTTTGGTCAAAGACCGAAGAAAATAACGGCTTTATGTCTTGAGCTCTGCCTGTATCCACATAGTGTGTGGAGTTGAATGGCAAACTGCCAAAGACCAAAGTTGGCCATCATCTTGTTGTCGTATTCACTGATGCCAATGCTATTGTGTCATTTCATGTGCTTTTCTATCAACAGACCACAATGAGGGATCTGTCTCAGATGCTGAAGAAGATGCCTCAGTACCAGAAGGAGCTCAGCAAGGTGCGTGTCTGTGCGAGAGCGTGTCTTCCTGTGTGTGTTGGCGTGTCCGCTGACCTCGTGTGTTTTGTCGTTCTCAGTACTCCACTCACCTGCAGCTGGCTGAGGACTGTATGAAGCATTACCAGGGAACAGTGGACAAGCTGTGTCGTGTTGAACAGGTGAGAGGGCAGGAGAGAAACGAGAGAGAGAGAGGAAAGCAACAAGAAAGGAGAGGACAGAGAACAGGGGATGCTAGGGAAGGAAGTGAGGGGACAAGATGGGACAACAGGAAAGAGAAGAATTTAAGAGGAAAAGCTGAATGACAATTAAATAAAAATGTTCCTGCTATTTTTAAGTTTAATGCACACTGATACATTACCCGGGGTATTGCTGAAATGCTTTTTATAGTCACTGCAAAGAAGTATTTGAGGATTTTCATGAAGAAACGCAATTCTGTGCAAGTATTATTTTGAGAGCTGGGTTGTTTGTTATAGGATCTGGCAATGGGCACGGACGCCGAGGGAGAGAAGATTAAAGACCCCATGAGGGCTATCGTCCCCATCCTGCTGGACGCCAATGTCAGCACATACGACAAGATCCGCATCATCCTGCTTTACATTTTCCTCAAGAACGGTAAGGAGGAGCCTGTCGGTGATGCAACTCAGCTGTTGTAGTTGAACCCATTAAGTATTATTATGAATTTAAATAGATTTTACTGTTTGTTGTGGCTTCAGACTGGAGTAACCTGACCATTCTCCGTAGCGATTTACGTAGTATTCAGGAAGTGCAACGAAATCAAACAAATATTGAGTTTCCATGAAAGGATTAAATGTTCACAGATATAAGATAGGACTGCCTGTGTGTGTGTGTTCAGGTATTACGGAGGAGAACCTGAACAAGCTGATCCAGCACGCTCAGATTCCTCCCGAGGACAGTGAGATCATCACCAACATGGCTCACCTGGGCGTCCCCATCGTCACAGATGTAAAATCCTCTCGTCATTCCTTCAGCGTGTCACAGTTTGCCTCCCGCTGTCTCGTTCCCATCTGATGCGCCTCTTTCAGTCTTTACTCCCCGACTTCTCATCTTCTTCCTGTTCCATGTTCCTTCAAATTGCAGCTATGCAATAGTCCATTTTCAAATGTATTTAATACTTTCTTATGAACCGGTATGTTTTTCCTATCTTTAAAGGTAGTTTTATGGCAATTTCACCTTATTTTGTCATGGCAATCACATCCTGTCACCGTAAAACCTAGAAATTAGCTGAAAGCAGACTCTTTCACAATGGTGGAGTTATACACTGGAGCAAAAATCCAGACACGGAGACTGGAGAAATGGTTCTTAAAAAGAGAAGTTTTCACTCTATGAAGCAAACCAATTCACTTAATCCTTTGAAAGGTTTTCCAACATCACCTTGCTTCTGTCTCACAGTCCCAGTGTCTGAGCTGCCTCTTAGTACAAATCAGTCCTGACAGAAGAAACAAGGATGATTTAATCTTTAATTGGATGGTTTTTATTCTTTGTTAAGATCACACGGTAGCTGTATGTACTAAAAACAAATCAATCAGATCTATTTTATGACCTAACATCTACATGATAGATGATTAATGAGAGACACACAGATGGTCCATTTTTATATTTTCCTCATCTTTTCTTTCCTTTATCAGTCCACCCTCCGCAGAGGGAAGAAGCTGGACAGGAAGGAGCGTGTGAGCGAGCAGACCTACCAGCTGTCCCGTTGGACACCACTGGTCAAGGACATCATGGAGGTATGTTAGCAGGAGCATATGTTAAAGTGTTGTTTATGAACAGGCCTTGATTTAACCTGCAGTATCTCAACCAGGTGGAAATGTCTTTGCTTTTCAGTTTCACACCACTACAGATGTGGTTATACAACATTGACCATTCTTGTGACTATCCAATGTTCTGCTGGGAAACTTTTGGACCTGGCATTCATGTGGATGTTGCTTAGACATGTAGCACCCACCTAGACCAGACCAGATACCCCCTGGCCTCCAAATTCACTAGATTCCAAACTGATCAAGTATCTGTGGGATGATCCACAGAGGCCCCTCCCATCAACCCATAGGACCCAAAGACCTCCACTAACAACATTCTATTACCAGACACCACAGGACACCCTCAGAAGGACCATGTCACAACTGTTTTGGAGGCTCAAGGGAGACCTACACAATAATGTTATGCCTGATCGGTGTATTTTCCCCTCTAGCAAACTAAAACTACAGTTCTAAAAACAACAAATGTATCTGAGCGCTTATTTATTTTGGACTTGACATACAGCACACCCACAGCAGCCTTCGTCAAACATGTCGACATGTCAGCAGCTATATTTAGCCGCTTATTTGTGCAATGCTAATTCTCCAACGGACCGTGAAGGAGCCACACGTGGTCGTTAAGAGATGTGACACAAGCGTGAAGCCAGCATTCAGGTCAGACAATATTGCTGACAAAGATCTGTTTCGGTTTTTGTTCTCCTGCAGGATGCGATCGATGATAAGCTGGACACCAAGCACTACCCCTACATCTCCACCCGCTCCTCTGCCTCCTTCAGCACCACTGCAGTCAGGTACACACACAAACACAAGCACGTTTGAACACACAGCTTTGCATCTTATTGCATTGCAGCAGCTTTTTAAATGACAAAAACCGAAATGGAGGAGTATTGGATCAATAGTAATTTCGGAAGAGGAGATGAGTCTGGAGGATCAATAGTTAGGAATCAAGAGCAGGGAGGAGATTCTGATGATTGGCATGACTGTGGTGCAAGGACTGGGGTCATGACAAGACCTCAGAGAGTCACCAGGTCTTAAGGTTTTCATTTATGTGTTGTATTAGATGAGTAATACTTTTGAAAAAAATCTGAAAAATCACATCAACGGTGTGGAAAAAAATAAAGGTTTTCAAAGACAAAACAAAGGCAGTGATTCTCAAAAATATAATTAATTCTCCAAAAATGTATTAACATCAGCTTAGATGACACCCCTGGATTCTGTAGACTAAAATGTGAGCAAACTGATCTGAACCTATGTAATCACTACTAGGCTGCTGCTGATGTATATTGATTCATTATCACACTCTCTCCTGCTACAAACAAATCTGCCTCATTTACCGTCCCTCCCCCCTCAGATACAGACACACCCAGTATCTAGTTAGTATACAAGTAGGTAACTGACGCACTGATGCACTTACAGCCTCGTGTGCTGCAGACTACTGTCCCCGTCCACTCTAAAAAACATCCCTTTATAGTTTGTTGTTCTAGCTAGTGAAATGATATTTGTGGTGTTTTTAGCCTCAAGAGGCACTTGGCTTTTAGTCCTTTGAATGTCACAGGTGTAGCAAGGAATTGAGCACCCAAATGTAGAAACATGGAGGAGGCACGAACAGGAAACAAAACAGCTTCAATGAAACTTACTCTGCAACATTACGACGGGGTAGTACAAACAGCCCAGCCCGAGCAGAGAGCTAATCCAACAGAAGAAGAAAAAAAACTAAAGGGGTTAGAGACACAAGGAGCAAAGAAACACTAAGAACAGCAGGTAACCACAACATGGGCATCCAGGATAACTGAACAGATGAACTGACAAGAAAGACAAAGGGGACGGACAGGACTGGATAAACACAGAGGCTGATAGGTTAATGAGAGGAGGAGTAGGCTGACTAAAGATAAAAAGCAAGACAAGTGAATGTAATCACAGAGTCTGGAGAAAACAAAGACAGGAAGCAAAAGTAACTTAAATGCAAAGAGATACAAAATAAAACAGAAAATACATGGAAACCAAACTGGATAACAAAGGGTACCGAAACACATTATCATGATATAAAAATTCTTCTGCACAGTCCAAGACAAACACACAGTAAATAGATACAGTTAGCAACTCTACAGTCAATATAGAGTAGCTTAAAATACAGATACCAATCCATAGATATAACGGATGTTTT
>JASGAT010384455.1:0-12449 GCA_030220025.1 Chelon auratus | reverse complement strand
CCTTAAAACGCATCAGCAGGGGGTGCTAGAGTGAATCAGAGCGGCAGCTGTGTGGAGGCACAGCTTCTTCCTATATGGTGTCAGAGTCTGGCTGAGGCGAAACATGCTGTTGTTTGGAACTGTAATTTCCCCTGTGGAGAAAATAATTTATGTCTCAATTTGCATTTGCACCATCAGAGGGGCCCCCTGCTGCTGCATCCAATTCCAGCGTGTGAAATCTCCATGTGTATGCACGTCACGCCTGCACTCGCTTGTGTGTGTGTGTGTGTGATGTGGCATCTTCCCTGTCTGTCAGTCTGCGCATGTGCATGCAAGTCATGGCTTTGCCTCAGTGTGTGTGTGTGTGCGTGTGTGTGGCTTGTGTGACCTGCCTTCCTGTCACGCAACTACAGGCTCTGTACGTGCGTGAGAGAGACCTTAATACCAGCTGATCAGTTTGTCGCCAGGGAGTCTGGACATCTGCCAGACAGAGAGAGGGGAAACAGTGATGAGGGTAGAAAGATGGACAGAGAGCAAGAAAGATACTATAAGACAATAAAGGAAAAGAGCGAAAAAAAATAATGGAGAAAGAGGTGAGAAGTGAGTGACATATAGAGAGAGAGGATTCGATCAGGCTAAAGCTTCAGTCGTCCTGCCGACTCTCAAATAAAATGAGTCTCTCTTCTCCTCTGTTTGTCTCTCCAGCTCCCAGTCCTGTTCTCTTCCTCCATCTTTCTTATGATGATGTATTTATCTCTCTGCTCCCCTGTGTCTTCTAGTTATTGAGGTTCCAGGAATGTTTTTAGCAAAGGTAATCGCTGGTCAGCCTACAGGGATGAAGACAGAAGAGTACGGACTACATGCATTTAAGTACAACAGTGTGAAATAATAAAGCTCATCATTGTTCCTACTTTGTCTCTTTATCAATATAGTTAACTTTTTTCCAGCCAGGAGTGGTTTGCATCTGAGCTGCTAGCTTGTGTGAGTTGGTTAAAAGCCTCAGGAAGCAGCTGTGCACCGCTCATTAGCGTAAGTGGAGAAGTTAATCAGACGTACATTTTCAAAACCAACCCGTCTGTCCTCCACTTTGAAAGGAAAGTGTGTCAACAATGAGTCAACAATGCAGGTTGGGGTTATTTTTATTTGTGAAAAAGAAACACTTCTAAACTAAACGGTATTTTAAACTGGTTGCTATACCTCCATATACATAACTCCATTACATGCCAACATGTAATCATAATTGTATTCATAGCAGCTAACATGCTAACAGGACAGCATTTAAATGTGTGGTGAACACTGTTTACCAGTGTTTTCACCTCAAAGTTGGAAAATTATAAAAAGGGCAGATACAGATTATGTTCTACATTAACAGGACGGGCTTAGTTCAGTGAAAATCCTTAAGGTAAATAAAATAAAGATTAGCCATAATAGTCTTGGAGTTAGCTTATTCCCTGTTGAAAAATAAGGCAATTTTCTGTGTCTGAATTAATGTGGAAGCCTTTCTGTGTGCTACTGAAGAGTCAGAACTTTTTCTACCTTCAAAATTGCATCCCATCTGCAAATGTCCACAGCAGCTGTAGCCTCTTATACATTTTTACCAGCACAAGTTAAACACATGAATAAAACTCAAATTACAGCATCTAACGATGGAGTTAAACTATTTTATTGACAGCTGGAATAGAATAACAATACAGCAAATTGTGCATTTACTCAACAATATAACAGTTTGCCAAAGAATCTGCAAATATACCTGTGTTTAAATGACAGTGCAGTGAATAAAACTTTATTTTTACCTTCCCGTCACACTTCTGGTAACAATCAATCTTACTTCAAGGCGGTAAGACATGAGCGACACGTGGAAAGCAATGCTGACAGGCTTTTGCTACTCACATTAGTCAGCCTCAATTTGCGCATGAAAGTAAAACTTGACAAAATACTTGTAAATGGAAGTTTGAAATTCGTAAGCTAATAAGTGGTTTTTAAATTGTTGACTTTAAACTGATGCTCTTCATTATTTTGTTGATGAGACTGAGCAAACACTAAACGAGTGAATCCAGTGGCTGACAACAGAAAACAGATGAAGATATATACTTAGCTAAATGATAAACCCTCATCATGGAGCAAAACGGATTTTCCATCAACACTGCCTCCAGACGTTGCCCATGTCACGTGTCCCTGACAACATGAGAAGGTCTGTTAAACTGTCTCATGTCCCAAAATCAAAACATCACCTTCCCACAGTATTTTAGGGGCCTTAGGAAAATATCAAGTTTGGAAATTTCTCAAAAGGCCTCAGCGAATGAACAGAATTTAAGGCTGTGAATGTTTGTTTTCGTAAATAAATAAATTAAAAAAAGTGTCTCCTCCTGGTGGGTTGGTGACCAAAACTTGCAAATGAATTATGAATTCATACAGAAAGCTGTGAGGTACTTTAAGAAACATCAGATTTGAGGAATAGAAAAAAAATTGATGGGGTCACATAACATAAAAATTTAATGTGTGCAGCTTTGGATGACAGGATTTACCAGATGGAATGCGGGGGAACGCTTTTCAGAGAGTTTGGGAGGGCGTGTTGCTCCAAGGGGAGAAAGAAAGTTTAAGAGCCGCTGCATCTGCACCACAGCAGACTGCAGGAGATGTGTTGCTTTTGGGATCTGCCAGCGACCGTTTCGTAACAGCCACAGAGGAGCTGCATCTACCCTTTCATCCTCCCACTCCTCCACCTCTTCCCCGAGAGAGAACATGATATGTCTGGAAACATACATACTGTCACACCAAAAAGAAAAGGACACAAACAGTGGTTGCTTGCTTTCTTTCTAATGAGTTAAACTCATGTACTTCAGAGGAAAAAAGATATGAACGATTCAGCTCAGGTAACAGAATTTTTTTTTTCCTTCAAACTTCAAAAGGGAATTCTATCTAGTTCCACTTTTAGGTTGTTCCTCTGCAAAAACAGACTTTGCATTTTCCAAGTTTAGCTCAAAGGGTTCTAGTGACGACATAATGACAACTGAAGCAGAAAAAAAAAGTGAATTGAGGCTGCAACACAGGCTATGTTAACATGGACAATATTAGCTAGGAAGCTAGGAAGAGCTACAAACCATTGTACAGAGCTAGCCTGGTCTACACTTCATTCATTCTAGATGACTGTGTCGCTATGACATTAACTGTGGGCTGGAGTTTAAGCTGTCTGTTCTCAGAATATGTATTCAGGTCAAGAATATAGATTTCATTGTTGCAAAGAATTACTTTCTACTGTCTTTTTGTAGTGATGTAGTGAAAGTCGCACAACCTCTAATGTGTTGTAGCATAGACTGTAAAAGAAGTGGACGCCATGACAGTTCCTCAAAAATGAAGCCAAAGCATATGGCTGCTGCAGTATAAGCAAACGCAAATGAGGTGGTATCGATGGGCACGTCATCAATACCGTGGCTCCCCTCTCAGACTGTACTCTGCAGACTATGGCTCCAAACTTCCAAGATGGTGCCACTCGTATCCCTGAAATTCTAGCGTCAGTTTGACCAATGGGAGGAAGTGGAGACGTGACGTCCATTTTTCTACAATCTATGACTTGTGGACTCCAACAGCTGCTCAGCCATGTTGTGACCACAGGATCACAAGTTCCATTTGAATGTATCTTGGGCTGTGGTCCATCTTGATGCCATATATAGAAATAAGCACAGATGTGCAGAAATGTCTACTTTTGCAGAATTACAACCTTAAAAGAGCATAAAAGGACCTCAGCAGGACAGTTCTAGTTCTAGTACAGTTCTTACAGATTACCTGATTGCAAATATAATTTTACTCTATTTGTTTGAAACCACAAAGTCCCATGATGAGCATCCAAAAAATACAAAGTAAAAAGCAAGTTTAACAAGTTCAGAAACAAGTCTTGTTAAAAAACAGGTCAGTTCAACATTTAAATATATTTTTGTGTGTGTATGTGTGTGTGTTTTTTGCTCAGTTTGTTCATTTAAGCCCACAGCAGGAAGTGTGGAGATTACACAAATAGCCAGCAGACTTTTCAGAAAATCAGAAATTCTTTAAGACCATATGCAAAGATAATTCTCATAGATGAGATTTAAATTGGTTTAGGTAATGGTTTGAAATGTTGACACTGCAGAAGTTGCTTTTTTCCTGCGTCATTTTGATTACTTAATGTGACAATTCTTAGTCCGTAGCCCTGACAAAATGTATATCGAGTGTTTAAGGCCTCTACTTACATTACAATTGATAAAAGTACATACAGTAATTAACATCCAAGTGGCAGACACAATCATAAACATGTGGGAATGCAAAAACGTACATTTTTGGTGCTGAATATGTCTATAACATTTACATTGTTCATTACCTCATTCATTTTCCTTCAGAGTTACAAAATGTCACAAAGAAACTCAGAGTGGTGAACAAGAAGCTTTCGATGAGCAAAAGTACACACAATTTTAAAACGACAAACAATTCCTCTTAATCCCGTTGGCTTATATTATGCGTAAGCCAATCTTGCAAGGGTCAGCTATATCTATGTTTACACCAAATCCACACTAATGTCAGAGTCTGCGGCTGTAGCCATCATAGAAAACCCATCATTCACTGCATGCATGTCATACTACTGCTGCTATGCTCATCCATTTCAGAGAGGAACTCTTAGGAAAGCATTTTAGATTTTTAATGGCATAATAAACAATCCTCTGTGTGATTCTAGCTTTTAGAAATATCTGTTCCCTTGTGTTGCACAGGCAGCTGCTGCAGGCTAGTTGTAGAGAGGAGGAAAAACTTCTATGACGTTACCACTGCAACTCTCTAGGAGTAAATTCATATTTAAGCCTCTCTTGGAATGCAAAGCCAATTTCTTTAGACTTTGTTTAAAGAAACTCAACGCCATGTGTGTAAACATTTCTCTTTCATTGGTCCTCATCTGGGAAATCAGCCCTCACAACACATAAAACTTTTGGCACAAAGAACACTGACAAAAACACATTCCTTGGGTCACAGTAAGAGGAGTTAATCATTTTATATATAATCTTATACATATATATATATATATTTGATTTATACAGCATTATGTAATTTTTAGAAATATTCACTAATGCTCAGAGTACCAGGCAACCATTGTTATCACTAAAAGAAAACCCATGTAATTTTACGTTATGAAAAATGATCCTGCATTTTTCGATGAAGTAATTCTCATGTAACATTAGGCATTAAAGGACCAGCGTGTGGGATTCAGATGACCTCTACTGATGAGGTTGTAGACTGCAACCAACTGAAAGAAGAGGCAAAAGCCCGCCCCATACAGTGAACCAACATTGGACCATACAAAATATGTACAGCAGTCAATAACAACAAATCAAATCTTTTTTTTGATACTGTTTCAATTTGTTAATAAATTAAACACACAGTGTTTGTCAGGTTTGTCATACAACTATTTAAATTATGTGACATAATTAATACCCAATAAGAAAGACTATACGCCCAGTATGTAGCGTCGTGATAATTTCTTAGTAGTTCTTGAAGTATGACACAAAACTAAATAATAGTGAATTATTTTCACCATCTTTACATTCACTTTTGCAACAAACATCATCTGTGTAAAATATTTAGGACAGTCTCTCTGCATTGACTACCATACATATTTTTTTCTGAAATAAGGTCCCATGGTGTCCACTGGAAGGGGCAGAATATATCTCCCTTTCCAAGAGTGTAGGAAATCCTATAGTGGACATCACTTTGAAAAAAATGTGAAAGGCCCTCTTTGTTGTTTTCATTTCTGGGCTTCTCCAGATCAGGTGATCTGGGTGATCATATGAAAACAGAATTATATGAGCTCCCTAAATCCAACTTGCAGGTCCTTTAATGTCTGCTCCTTTTATAGATATCTTCAGAATACACAATACCCACGGCATGTTTTAAAGCAAGCAGACCTATAACATCTTTCGATGTCATGATGTTGGAAAAACATCCTGATACATAAAAAACATATCTAAATAAGTTTACCGGAAAAATGTTATAACTGATGAATCTGACCATGGTGAAAATCACCAGCTACACGTGTCATTTCCCACAGTTTCTACAGAGCAGTTAAAAAACTGACTGGATGTTTGCTGATTATTGCTTTACAGAATGTAAATAATTTGTTAGGAAACAGATACAGCTTTAATATCCCTGCAACGCTGCTATTGGCAAAATCGAGGACAAATTTGCAAAATCCTTTAAAGTAAAATAAATCCAAATTGTGTAATAAAATATAATATTAGCTAATTAGTGTAAGAGAAATTTTCTTCTTTCCACAAAGATAGACAAATTATAATAATTGGTAAAAAATGTGATATTTTGTTTGCTTTTTTGTGTGTCCTACTACAGATTTCACATTATTAAAGACAAAAGCTAAAACAATACACTGCCTGGCCAAAAAAAACAGTTGCCACCTGGATTTAACTAAACAAATAAGTACGAGCCTCCCATTGGATAATTACTGCATGGGTGGTTATCTTTCAGCTGGCAACAAGTTATTTAACCCCAACTGATGCAATGAGTAGCTTCTCATTTCTTAAACAACCATGTCGAAAGACAGATCCCATGGTTGTGGAAAGTATGTTAGTCCGTTTGAGAAGGGTCAAAAGAAACTGCTAAAACTGGTTTAGAACTGTCCAATGCATTATTAAAAACTGAAAGGATAGTGGGGAACCAGTGCATCAGGGTAAGAAGAGAGGCAGATGAAATGATGCACCCATCATGCCTAGTGTCTATGATCTGGGGTTGCTGCAGTTGGTCAGGTCTAGGTTCAGCAACATTATGTGCCCAAAGAATGAGCTCAGCTGACTACCTGAATATACTGAATGACCACGTTATTCCATCAATGGATTTTGGATCAGTGCATTGAAGAAGTTTATCGAAACAATGCCACAGTGAATGTGTGCTGTAATGAAAGCTGAAGGCTGTCCAACAAAATATTAGAGTGTGTTTTGGTGGTGACTTTTTTTTTTTTTTTTGGCCAGGCAGTGTATAATTGAGTCACCTTTGTAAAAATCTGAATTTCACTGCTACACACAGTACAGTATATGTGTCTTCCTCAGTTGAAGCAGGGTTTTCACAACATACTGTATTTCATTTTTCTTTTTTTTTTTTGCCCCTCAGTGTAGCATACAGCTCATGCTTAGCCTTATCAGTTGTGCGGTAATTAATTAGAAGTTTTTAATCAGTCATGCGAATGCTACCAGCTAATGCTACAATCTTACAATAACTACCAAGAGTATCACTTCCCTCCATCAGAGTTTTAACAATAATCATCTAAGTCATTATAGATTAACTTTGGCTCACTCCAAAAGACACTAACAATATAATATTTACACATAAAAATACATTAAGGATCATAAAGTGCCCAAATAAAATACTTTTGTTTGCTAATAAACTATAAATTTCTCTACAGTGTGCACATTGTGTTCCCTTTAAATTCATCCTATTTTTGTGTCCTTGTTTTGAAGTCCATAAAAGCTTTGTTTGGATGATGCAAAGTACATTTCATGCTTCCTTCCTCTCTCACTGTGTCGTAGCATGGCTAATCACCAGGTGCCTTAGCGGTCTGTGGATAAGGGCTGTAATTTAGAATAAAAAGGGACGCTTCTCTGCACAGCCTGAATACTGTTGTCAGATGTCGCGAGTGTTGTTTCTGTTACTCCCTCACAATGGCACATGCCGCAAGGTAATTGAAGAACAGGAAGGAGAAGACACTTGCTGGTAGAAATTGGCACAGTACAAACTGTTATTAGACAACTGTTAGTCAAAGCTTTTTTTTAAAAAAAAAAAAAGAGAGAGAGAGAGAGAAGAGAAATCTTAAAAATCTGTTTCTAGAGTATTAGCTAAAGAGCATTCTGAACTACGATTAAACCGAGACATACAGCAAGTTGTCAGGCCTACACTTTCAGCCAGGCTGCTATCCTCAGTTTCTCTCTTCTGTTTTAGTTTGCAGTGTGTCAGTGCTACAGCTAAGGTCCAACACTGGCCCCTGCCCTTGATGTGACCTGCACTATATGTGAAAATTTAAAAGACAGAACAGAAATGAACCATGAGGACAAAACACCTTCGACCCCTTTCAGACCCCCTTTACACTTTTGTGTTTCATCACATGCATTTATGCTTTTGCCAATTCTAATCATATTCTAATACAATATAAGGCATGCATTTCAATTTGATTTGGCTCTGATGCTATTGTTGTCTGGATGGTTTCACTTTAAAGACAGAATCACCTGCTTGTAAAGAAGTGATTCAGGCAGTCAGATTTCAGACTTTTTTGATGCAGCTTGCATTTATACACATTAGTTTGAAATCTCTAACTGCACATAATCCATGTGCTATTGATTAAAGAAACAGCTATCTTAAATGAGGTCTTGTGTCATGTCTGAAAAAAATAAAAAAGGATACATGTTTTCATTCCTACCAACACTAGTTGATATCACTGAAAAGCACAAAAGAAGAAAAGATGACAAAATAGCCAGTGAAATCAGCCAATACTGTGACTGACTGAATGCGTGAATGTTCGAACTCTTGCGTCATAAATCCACATGGGCTTTGAGAACCTGCTGGTTCTTTCTTCATGCGATATAAATCTAATGAAGAACTAATTCATACCTGTCGCTGCATCTAAATGCAATTAACTGGGAGGATAGAATGACATTGCCACTCTGGATGCCCAAGATCAGGTCAAGAATCAAAAGAGGCTTTCATTCATGTCTACTCACATCCTTGACGTATTACCAAATGAACTGAACAATGTGCCATACATGTAACAGGAAAAACAATTAATGTTCAAAACCAAGATGTCCTCTCAGTTAAAACAAATTCTTTAAATCTTTCTTTGAAAGCTCCCTCAGAACGGGCAGCTGGTGTTTCAAACAGTCTAGGGGCAGTCTCACTTTCTCTCCAGACTCGCGGTTAGACAGATAACACTCAGGAGCTGTCCAGCCCCTTAAATGAGGACACAGAAAGACAACAAACAGTCCTGGGAATAAGAATAGAATGTAGGCTGTGAAGGAGGCGCGTAGCTGAAGCGAAGCTGAGCCCGCAGAGTATTGTGGCCCCAATAGGATGTGATCAATGACTGCGACTGAGCCCTCCTTTGAAGTATCCTCATTAGGGAGGATTGTGTTGTGTGTTTTTTTCATCAGAGAAATGTGAAGAGAGCAAAATTTCCCTTTGAGTGTGAGGGGCGGTCGGTTGCAACAACAAGAGAAACGTGCATCCCATGAGTCTCAGGAAACAATGTAATACCATATCAAAAGAATTATAATACATTTCCAATGTAAACCAGAATGACCCTCTGGTTTATGAAGTAATTTCCAAATTAAGGGAGTGATTCATTCCCCAGTGTGGTTGGACCTGTCAAAGTGCCCTTGAGTGAGAAACTTAACACCTTCCTGCTCCAGTGGCAGTGCCACCTGACTGACCTGGGTGCAGGGCTAGAGGTTACTCTACTTAAAAACAAGTCCAAAGACCTTGTCTGAGCAATGAAATCTTAGTTGTGACATCAAAACTATACATTTTCGTGCGTGAGTCTTAGGATCGCTCACAACAGGGCCCAATGGTGCTCTCCAGGGACATCTGGGACGAGTGGCGGATGAGTGGCGCCATTGTCGGGTCCACCATGGAGGAGGTAGGGAAAAGCTTGTACCAGCCAATCACCATAGTGCTGAGGTCCAACTCCTCCAATAGGATCCGAGCTACGCCCATGAAGCATTTGCGGTCCATTCGTCCATAGTTGCCCCAAACGATAAGCTATGGGAGAGAGTGACAAAATAAAGATTAGGGAAATAAAACCAAAATATGTAATTGTTGCATTTAAACTTTGTGAAAACATGGAAGTATGTAAGTATTATCTTCTGTCTAAACCTAGTGTAACTACAAAAGTATTGTATCTTCATATGACAGCTGACACCCATGAAAGTCTGAGCCAAGATCTACAGTCTGCTCTATGCCCTCTGAAAAATACAATTATTAACAAGCAATTTCCTTTTCAAAAAAGGAAATTGCTTCTTCCTGGTTAGCATGTTTTTCTCTGTGAAGCTGCACATGAGCCTGACATAAGCATAAAATCAAACTTAGCAGCCTGCTGTGCTTAGCATGTTAATATTTACCATTTTCATTGTACTGTTTTAGCATTTTAGCATTTTATAATTAACACTTAAAACCAAGTACCGCTGAGGTCGGTGGAAAAGCCAGTAGGATGACTAATGATGTGAATTTTGCAGTGTTTTATGTCAGTTCAGGTTGAGTTTGGAAATCTGCATCTTGTCAGTTTCTCTCTCTGATACCAGCACAAAGCGGACTGAGGTGTGAAATTAAGTAAATGAAGAGGTAACATGTGTGTGTGAGGAGGATGGAGAGACAATGGTGCTGCTTTGAATCCTGTGTGTGTCCTCCGTCTCCTGACATCCCGATAACATCAGGTCTCATCTCAGACGGCCCCACATCTTGTCAAGCGGGCGGACACAATAATCAATACCCATCAGTGCATGCGTCCTCTCATGTGGTGGTCTTGTGTGTCCGTGCGTAGCAGCATACCAATTTGTTTGGTATCTGTGATTGTGTGTCTGCAGCTGATTTCCACAGAGACGCAGAGGTTCACATCGGCTTCAATCTATTCTCTGCGTCTTTAAAGAAGGTGAATCTATCTCTCTGTCCGTCTGCCTGCTACCATTGCTCCAAACAAGGTCCTGATCTCAGCCGGTACAAATTAGAAGAGAGAGAAAAATGTATGGTTGAACAGCAGAAACTGGCTAGGTGCCTAGTACACAATACAATACAGGTTGATTGAAATGAAGAAAGGTAGTGTCAAAATAGCTAAATTCAAAACATTTTTTTCTGATATATATCTTACTTCTGTACATACAATGACATTCTACATTATAATGTACCTAGGACTTTGCGCCAGCAGTTTGGGAAAATGTGCCTTTTCACTAAGCGTCGGTGTTGGACCTCACTAATGCTTTTGTGGCTGAATATGAGCAAATCCCTGCAGTGGAAAGCTTTCCAAGAAGAGTGGAGTTGGTGTGCACAGCAGATTAATGGAACAACCTGCTTGATAATCACAGACGCATGCAGTGCTTGGTTTGTCTAATGTGTTTGGTGCAGCGAGTTCTGTAACATCATGACTATTCAAATCTAAATGTCGAGGATCACAAAAACTGAAGAAAACACAAAAGCACTGTGGGGATTGACCTCGGCTTGTTGGGCGAATATATCCCTAGTAAATGCTGGTGAGTCTGAGCCCTAAGGTATAGAAATCATTCACAGTTTTGACAGTAGAAAGCCCCCTTGGTTTGAACGGACAGGTTAATAAAGAATGATGGAAACTCCGACAAAATAATTGTTATAATTGTGGAAAAATAAAGAGGAAATAATATCATTAGCTGAAGAGGGAAGTGAAATGTAAAAGAGGAAAACTGTATTGTTATATTGTTATATTGTTTATTATATATATTAATGAGCTTGATGTTCTAAATCATGTTCTTTATGTTAAAATAGGAACACAACCTGAAAGGGATCCTTGCCATCCAAATATACTCGCAAATCAGCCATTTGCTTAACTTTCTGCTCTTGTTCAGCACCAGTGTGGTTTTGGTGTTGTTATATTACATGATTATACTCTTTCACCACAGCAACAATTTCACTGCATATCAAACAAACACACCCTGATATAGAGTATGATAATGTGACAGACTGAATTTTAATACAAATAGGATTTCTGATTTTCTGCTCCGTCTATTGTACAATAAGAAACAGAGTAATACAAAACCCACATCTTAAATAATTGAAAACATTCGACCCCTGAATAAATAGTCAAGATAGCTGTAAAGAAAATGTCGCTTATTGTGTGAAATTACATGTCAGGTTTTGTGAATGGTGAAGCTAAGTCACGACTTGAGTCAGTTGAAGGTTTCTCAATGAGACTTAAGTAGCTCTCTGCTTTCCTAAATCTGGAAGTGGCAAATTGAAAAGCGCTGCTGATTTCAGCGTTTTTCATTATCCAGTGTGAATGAGTTTGATGAAACTCAGAGGACAGCGACAGAGACAGCAGATAATTAAGAGGGAGGCGTTTAGTGGCTAATTACACAGCGACAAGAGCAGCAGAGCAGCCCGAGGCAGAGCTGCAGGCCTCTTAAACTGAACACCCCACTGTTTCCACCTGCTGATTACTGACGCATGGGGTTAAAACACATGTGTTTGCAGGGTGTTATGTGTTATATAAACATAAAGATGGATTGCAGTAAGAAGGAAATTAAGAAATACGTGATAAGAGATGATAGAATAGATGACAGAAGACTGCACAGGGTTGTGCAGTGGCGGTGTGGAGGGGGGTGACTCCAGGACGCCGGAAGTCACTGTTAAGCCTTCTCGAGGTGTCGTGGGCCTAACTTAACGAAACATCGGTGAAGGGAGGTGCCCACTTGAAAACCCCAATGACATGCTGCATACTG
>JASGAT010384454.1:0-10224 GCA_030220025.1 Chelon auratus | reverse complement strand
AAAGAGACAGAAACCTAACACAGGGACATAAAATAAGGTTAAAGACACAAAACTACCTCAAAAAACACAGAACAACCTCAAAGAGACTCAAAACAACTAAGACGTCAACTCAAAGAGGTGTGAAACAACCTCAAACACACTGAAAACAAGCTCAGAGAGACTGAAAACAACCTCAATTTAACCTCAAAGAGACAGAAACCTAACACAGGGACATAAAATAAGGTTAAAGACACAAAACTACCTCAAAAAACACAGAACAACCTCAAAGAGACTCAAAACAACTAAGACGACAACTCAAAGAGGTGTGAAACAACTTCTTCTTCTTCTTCTTCTAGTGGATCTGTTTGAGATCAGGGAGATTCGGCCGGGGAGGAACTCCAAGGACTTTGAACGCTTTAAAGACGGGAAGGACAAACACGACGAGAACACCTGCTTCACCATCTTCTACGGCTCACAGTTTGTTCTCAACACGCTCAGTCTGGGAGGTGAAGCCTTCACTTATTATTTGTTTAAGGTTTAAAGTTTAGGCCCGGCGTTCAGGATCAATAAATATGAGGAATTTATTTTCCAGCTGACTCTGCGGACGAGGCTCAGAAGTGGCTGTTAGGACTAGAACTGCTGAGGGAGGAGACTCTGGCGGCGCCGACGCCCGTTCTCATTGAGAGGTACGAACACATGGTTCTGTATTTGTAGGAATGTTATTAACCCTTAACATAACTATAACTATCAACTACCAACTGTAAACTATAACCAGCTCAGCTAAGTGTCTAACTACAACTATAACCCAACTGTGACCTTTACCCTGAAACCAAGTCTGAACAAGTCTTTACCCTCAAAAAGTGTCAGGGATTAATAAGGAGGAGGAGGAGAAAAAGGAGGAGGAGGAGGAGGAGGAGGAGGATAAGGAGAAAAGAGAGGACAAGGAGGAAGGGGAGGAGGAGTAGAAGAAGAAGGATAAAAAGGACCAGGAGGAGAAGAGGAAGGAGGAGGAGAAGAACACGGAGCAAGAGCATAAGGAGGAAGAGGAGAAAGAGGAGAACGATTACAAGAACGAAGAGGAGAAGAAGAAGAAGGGGGAAATTAGGAGGAGTAGGAGAAGAAGAAGGAGGAGGACAAGTAGGACAAGGAGGAGAAGAAGAAGGAAGAGGAGAAGAGAGTGAGGAGAACGAGAAGGTTGAGAACAAGAACCTTCTTGAGACATAGGACAAGGAGAAGAAGAAGAAGGATGAATCGGAGAAGAACAAGGAGGAGGAAGAGGAGAAGAAGAAAAGAGAGGATAAGGAGGAGGAGGAAGAGGAGGAGGAGTAGAAGAACAAGGAGGAAGAGGAGAAAGAGGAGGAGGATTGGAAGAAGAAGGAGATGTAGTAGCATGTCCTCTTCTGTGTCCTCCTCCATGTCCTCCTCCAGTTCTGAATGTGTAGAGTCTTAGAAGATGACTCCACTTCTGGAGGGGACATGACTCCAGCTGTTAGGAGGGGTTACCATGGTTACCAGCAGATCAGATCCTCACAGGGTCTTTCCTCCAGTAACTGATCTGATCCCTGACCTCTTGTGTTGTCGTCTCCACAGCTGGCTCAGGAAGCAGATGTACTCTGTGAACCAGACCAAGACGAACAGGTAGAGTATGTACGACTGTTAGAACCAGATCATTCAAGAACATGAGAGGGTTATGGATGAACACATGATGCTCACTGACTCTTCGTTTGCCTTCCCAGCATCTCCATCAAAGAGCTGAAGGCTCTGCTTCCTCTGCTCAACTACAAGGCGCCCAGCTCCCGAACCCTCAAAGACAAATTCCTGGTACTTCCTCTTCTCTCTACATTTAGTCTGGATGAATAAATGAATGAATGAATGAATCTTTCTGTAGCTGCTCCTGCCGTCTAAATCTCATTGTTCATGTTCTGCTTCAACAGGAGGTGGGAGGAAAGAAGGACCGTCTGGACTTTGAGCAGTTTCATAAGTTTTATAACCTGATCATGTTTGAACAGAATGAGGTTGGTCTGAGTTCATCACATTAAACCATGTACATGTTATTTGGTTGTAATTATTTAGTTGTGATATATTTTTTTACGTTTTGGACTCAGATCCTGGACGAGTTCAAAAAGGAGTCATGTGCTTTTATTCTGGGGTGAGTTCATCTGAACGTTGAATGAAGTTTGTGGAGACGGTTTGTCGGCAGCGTTTAACTTTTCCTTCCTCTGCAGTAACACGGATAAACCCGAGGCCTCGGCCGTTCTGCTGCACGACTTCCAGAGGTTTCTCGTCTACGATCAGCAGGTAAAAACAGGCGACAAAAGACTGAATATGGACGTGAAGGATACAGAAACTGTGTTGTGTCTCTTTGTAGTTGTTTTGTGCATCGTTGTGGATGTTTTATGTGTCTTTGCAGGTTCTTTGAGGTCATCTGGTGCCTCTGCTTTCATATTTTCTGTCTCTTTTAAGACCACCTGTTGCCTCTTGAGTCTCTTTGTGGTTGTTTTACGAATATTTGTAGTAGTTTTGTGTCTCTTTGTAATAGCTCTCTGTCCTATATTATATTTCATATCTCTTTCTAGTCCCTTTGATTCACTTTGAAATGACTCTGTGTCAATTTGTAGTTCTTTATGTCTCTTTGTAGTCGTTTTGTTTCTCTTTGCATCTTCGTGGTTGTTTTACATCTATTTGTAGTAGTTTTGCGTCTCTTTGTAGTCAGTCTGTGCATATTCGTGGTCGTTTGGTGTCTCTTTTTAGTTGTTGCTTAGTTGTTGTGTCTCTTTCTTTATGTCTCTTTGTAGTTGTTTTGTTTGTCTTTGCTGAGGTCTTTGCTTCTTTGTGACAGTTTTATGTGTGTTTGTAGTTGTTCTGTGCCTCTTTGTAGCCGTTTGCCTCTTTGTAGTTCTTTTGTATCTTTCTGTAGTTGTTCTGTGCCTATTCTGGTCTATCTTGTGTCTCTGTTGTTTTGTGCATCTTTGGGTTGTTTTATGTATGTTTTTGTAGTTGCTTATTATCTCTTTGTAGCTGTTTTATGTCTCTTGTGGTTGGTCTGTGCCTCTTTGTGCTCCTTTCATGTGTATGTTTGTAGTTGCTTTGCATCTTTGTGTAGTTGTGTGTCTTTTTATACGTGTTTTGTGTCTCTTTGTGGTTGTTTCATGTCTGTATGTAGTAGTTTTGTGTCTCTTTGTAGTCGGCCTGTGCCTGTTTGTGGTCATTTGGTGTCTCTACTTAGTTGTCGCTTTTTATTTCCTTATCTCTCTCTGTAGTTGTTTTGTTAATCTTTGCTGAGGGTCTTTGCTTCTTTGTGGTTGTTTTATGTGTCTTTGTAGCTGTTTGCGTCTCTTTTGAGTTGTATTTTTGTAGTTGTTTTGTGCGTTTTGTGGCCACTACTGTTTTGTGCAGCAGGTCTATTTCGTTGTGGTTGTATGGTGCCTCTTTGTGGTCTGTGCATGTTTGTTGTTATGTGTCTTTGTAGTTGTTCATGTCTCTTTTAAGCTTTGTGTAGTTGTTTTGTGTAGTTGGTCTATTTCGCTGTAGCCGTTTGCTGTCTCTTTGTAGTTGTGTTGAATTAATACCTAATTGTAAAATAAAATTTATGATTAAATTGAGTGTGAGCGAGGTCGTTTATGAATTATTGTCTCAGATTAGTATTGATCAAAGCATTCATTAGAACAAATACTCTCAGTAATTCCTCCTGGTTTTCTTTCATCCCTCAGGAGTCCTGGGCCAGTGACCTGAACAAGGTCAGAGAACTGATGACTACCTTCATAGACGACACCATGAGGAAAACCAACGACCCTGAATTCACTGTCAGCGAGGTAGTCAATCATTTTGTTCGACGTCCAGGCTGTAAACGATGTGCGGGTCGAGCTGAAAGTTGAAAACCTGAAGTCTTTCTCTTCCTCATCTAGTTCCTTGGCTTCCTGTTCTCCAAGGAGAATTCTATCTGGGACGAGAAGTTCTCAGAGATCATAAACCTGGACATGAACAACCCTCTGTCCCATTACTGGATCAGCTCCTCCCACAACACGTCAGTCTCACTCCACACATCCTCATGAACTACACGTTTAATGATTGTTGTACATGAAGTAGATCATAGTCGTGGGCTGATACATCCTGTAGTTTGAGCCTCTTTGAAGCCGTTTGTGTCTTTTTGCAGTTGTCTCGTGTCACTGGTAGTTTGTTCTGCTGGTTGGTGCAGTTGTAGTTGTTTTGCATCTCTTTGTAGTTATTCTCTGTCTCTTGGTTGTACTTCCATGTCTCTTTGTAGTAAGTTTGCATCTACTTATAGTTGACATGTGGTATTTGGTTTCTGTCTGTGGTTGCTCTGGGTCTTTTGTAGATTTGTGTCTCTTTGTAGTCGTTTTGCATCTCTGTGTAGTTATTCTTTGTCTCTTTATAGTTGTTTTACAAGTATGGTTGTTCTATGCAGTTGTGTTGTGTCTCTTTTTTGGTCTTTTTGTCTCCTGGCAGTCGTTTTGCATCTGTTTGTAGTAGCTCTCTGTCTACTTGTTGTTTTTTTGTCTTATAGAAGTTGGCTTGTGTCTCTTGGCTGTTGTTTTGCATCCCTTTATACTTATTATTTGTCCTCTGTGTCTCTTCGTAGTGGTTTCATGTCTCTTAACCCCTTTGTATCACTTTGTAGTGTCTTTTTGTCTCTTTGTAGTAGTTGCATCTTTCTTTGTAGTTGCCTTGTGTCTCCATGTAGTTGGCCAGTGGTTCTTTGTGGTTGTTATTTTCCGCCTGGGGTTATTCTGCGTCTCTTGGCGATTGTTTTGCATCTCTTTGTAGTTATTCCTTGTCTCTTTGTAGTAGCTCTCTGTCTTGTAGACGTTGGCTTGTGTCTCTATGCAGTGGTTTCATGTCATTTTGTAGTCCCTTTGCATCACTTTGTAATGACTCGTAGTAGCTTTTCTTGTACTTCATTTTTTTGTCTCGTAGAAGTTGGCTTATTTCAATTTGTAGTTCTTTGTCTCTGACTAATAATAATTATTATCATTGGTCTTGTTGTAGTTTTGTGTCTCTTTATGGTTTCGTGTCTCTTTCTAGTTGTTGTATGTCTCTTTGTGGTAGTTGTGTTATAAGGGTGGTTGTTCTGTGTCTTGTTGTAGTTGTGTTGTGCCTCTTTCTTTGGTCATGCATCTCTTCTTACCTGCTCTCTCTCTATTTGTAGTTTATTTTATCTTTTAAAAGTTGGCTTGTGTCTCTTTGTTGTTCGTCTTTGTCGTGTTGTAGTTCTTCTGTGTGTCTTTGTAGTCGGTTTGCATCTCTTTGTAGTCATTCTTTGTCTCTTTGTAGGAGTTCAGTGTCTATTTGTGGTTTCGTGACAAAACTTAATAGAAACACAGATAAATTCATTTTAATGATAATAATGATTGACTCAGGCAGTACATTACATGACCTAGAGGTAAATAATAAACTACCACCTGGTTTTATGAGATCAGTTATTTATTAACACAAATAAAGCTGTTAGTCACATATTACAAACCTTTCAGTTTCTGCTCATCTACAGTCACCTAATAGAAGATAATCCAGCGTGTCTCCTGTTGTCTCCTCTTGTCCAACAGTTACCTGACAGGTGATCAGCTTCGCAGTGAGTCGTCCACCGAGGCCTACGTCCGCTGTCTGCGTCTGGGATGCCGCTGCGTTGAACGTCAGTATGAAGCTGCTTGGATCATGAATGAGTTATTTTATAAATATAACATTTTCTGCAGACACTGTTTCGCTGTCACAGCCGGATTTTATTATTTCTTTTATAACGTCTCGTGTCAACATCACAGCATCATGATTAATGGGCTGAACTAAGAAAATATCTGCATTGCTGATTTTCTTGTTGGTTGCCACACTTCCTGTTCACACCTGTCCAGTATATCACGTACCAGATCTAATAATTCAGATGTGTATGACACAGATCTTAGTTTAGGTTAATGACAGAGTGGTTTCACTCTTAAAAGGAGTGTAGAAAAACAGTTACCAACCATTCTGTCGTAGAGCATCACGTATGCTCTAGTTAGATCTCTGGCCTAGTGTCACACCTGGTGCTGGGTCTGAGGCTGAAGCTTAGGCGTGGGCTGGTAATAATAAGGTCCCTGTAGTAAACTGACTGTAGTTCACATATTCATTGACACTGATTGTAAAGCAGCTCGTAAGCTTTGGTTTCCTTGTTAAAACCCGTGTTAATCATGTGTGTTTGGTGTGTGTTGCGCAGTGGACTGTTGGGAGGGCCCCGGGGAGCCAATCATCTACCACGGCTGGACCAGGACCACCAAGATCAAGTTTGAGGATGTGGTCAAAGCCATAAACGAACATGCCTTCGTCACCTCAGAGTAAGAATAACAACAAACCTCTGTCAGTGTCTGTGGTGTCTCCTCTGCTGTCATACCTGGTTTTAAAACTGATATTAGATCTAAATAAAACAACATTATACCCACGAACAATGACAGCATGAAGTCTGCTTTACAAGGATTACAAGACGATGGATGATCAAGACAGGCCTGTAGTAAAGAGTAAGACTCAGGGATTAAAAGTATTTTATGTTATTTTGTTGATTTTGTGGCTCTGTGGTTGTTTCATGTCTCTTTAACGTAGCCAAGAAAAGTCTTGATCATTAAACCATAAAACTTTATAACAATTAGGCCTAATTTCCATATTTTCTTTTATATATAAAATATCTGAAATCTGAAAAGGGTTGTTGTGTTGTGTCATGACTGATTATTGTTTAAAGCTATTAGCATGTCTTTATGACGGAGTCTTTCTGCTTCTAATTTGATTTAATGTCAGTGTTTAGGTTTATTTATCATATGTTTTATTTAATTTGAGACGCCCGTCAACATTTTATTGTCGTCTCCTTTCATCCTGCAGAAGAATGTTTTTGCCGTTTTTATTTTATTGCGTTAGACATCTTGTTTTTGTCTCAAATTAACCCTTAATGACAGCTAATGTCCCAGTTTTCCAGCTCTTTGTGGTTATTTTGTGTGTTTTTGTAGTTCTCTGTGTCTTTTGTGGTAGTTTGTGTCATAATCCTGATTATTTTTCTTTCTGGATTTAAATTTATGATTCAGATGGACGTCCATCTGATTCTGTAGTGACTACATTTTATTTTTGTGTCCCTTTTTTCCTGCAGAAAATGTTTTTGCCATTTTCATTTCATGGTATTAGATCAGAGCGACGTCTCAAACCTTAAAGCCACCCACTGTCCTAATGTTTTCTCAGGTTCCCGGTGATCCTGTCCATCGAGGAGCATTGCCCGATAGAGCAGCAGCGTCAGATGGCTCGTATCTTCAGAGACGTGTTTGGAGACAAACTGCTGATTGATCCCGTGGAGCATATGGCCGAGCAGCTGCCCTCGCCCACTCAGCTGAAGGGAAAGATCATACTCAAGGTAGCGTACTCAAGCTGGACCAGTTTATCGCTGTGAGGTGATGGTGGGTCCTGGGTCCTGATGGATCTTCTCCTCGTTGCAGCACAAGAAGCTCAGTGTGGAGGGAGGAGGGACCAGCAAGGACTTCAGGAAGGGCCAGAAACAGGGAGACCTGGAGATCTGGGACCCTGTGGACCAGGTACTGTCAGAGCTAGAGACCGGTGTGAAGTTTAACAGATGTATAAACTGTAGAACCGTCATTTTATGGTATTAAACACTGATTATTATTATAACACCAGCAAAATGGGTCCCTGTTGCAGCTTTAAGTTTAACCTTTAATTTAACATATTGAATTCAAATGGTGTCGTCAAATAAAAATCACAGAGATTTCACTGGAGTTTCTAATTCTCTGTTAGCCTATGCTAGTTAGCATTTAGCATCATTAGTTTTTTCTCCATTGTGATGAATTTAACCTGCTGCAACGTTATTGTAATAGAACAGGCCGAATATTTTTATAATTATAATATTCAGGAAAAGATGTTTAGCTTAGCTTCAGGTGCAGCTGTCCCAGCTAGCTAGCTAGCTAGCTAGGTGTTATTAGCCTGAATGCTTTCACAGGCACTTCATGCATTTCATGAGTCCTAAATGAATATAGTGTTACAGCAGACACTTACCAAACCAAAACCCACAGTGCTAGGTAGATAACAGTGAATACTCCTTGGGCCCCGGCGTCTTTGCCCAGTAGACCTGTTCAGTAACACACTCTGCAAGCAGCCCGTCTTCACATGAAAACACATGTAAACTTGTATTTCTCTTCATCAGAGATGGAACAAGCACTACTGTGTGATCTCTGACGACAAGCTGTACTACGCAGAAGAGTACGAGGAGGAGGACGAGGATCCCAAGAAGGTAGGAGAGAATTTAAATCACGAGTCCAGCACCGATCCAGGACCTCAAGGTTGTCAAGAAACAAACTGATAAAGGTGCTTAATGTGGTTTCTCAGTACCAGGACCTGCACAGTTCAGAGCCCTGGTTTCACGGCCACATGAAGGAAGGACGGCAGATGGCCGAGCGACTCATCCAGAATTACTGCGCAGAGACCGGAGGAAGAGAAGGAACCTTCTTGGTCCGACAGAGCGACACCTACGTCAAAGACTGCACCCTGTCCTTCTGGTACAGCGTCCCGTTTATAAACCGTCTTCTGCTTTAAGTCCTGAAAGTCAAACAAAATGAGCCAATATTACATATCAATGCTCAGACACTGATTTAGATTCGGTGTGTGTTTCAGGCGCAGTGGGAGAGTCCAGCACTGTCGCATTCGCTCCGGAACAGAGGGCGGCCACACCTACTTCTACCTGACGCCCAACCTGCACTTCCCCAGCGTCTACACCCTGATCCAGCACTACAGAGAATACCCGCTGTGCTGCCAGGACTTCGAGCTGCGCCTCACGGATGCCGTACCAAAACCAGACCCACATCTGCAAGAAGGGTTTGTTACCTCAACGTGAAACCATTACCCTCTCTCTTATAGGAGGATGTTAACAACTCACCTCCACACCTGGTCTTAATCTAAATGTGTCTCCACACATCAACAGCTGCTTGTTGACTTGGAGACATGATCCAGATGTTGGAACCAGATGGAAAGACTCTCACATGTTAAGATCTGATTTATTTTTGGAAGGAAAGGAAGGAAGGAAAGTTAAGAGAAGGAAGGAAGGAAGGAAGGATGACAAAAGAGGGAAGGAAGGAAAGAAAGAAAGTTAAAAGAAGGAAGGATGGAAAGGAAGGGGGAAGAGAGGAAGTGAGGATGGAAAGAGAAGGAAGGAAAGAAGGAAAGTTAAAAGAAGGAAATAATGAAGATGGAAGGGACAGAGCTCAGATTAGAAGTGAATCCTTCTTCCATCCTCAGATTAACCAGGTCTCTGATCTGTTTCTTTCTCCTTCAGTTTAATTATCAGCTCTAATTCTCTCGTCACTAATGAACAGACGTCTCTTTCATGTCCAGTAGTTTAGAGGCAGCCCTGATGAACCTGTCTGTGTCTGTGTCCAGGTGGTTCTACAGTAACCTGAGCAGAGGTCAGGCTGAGGATTACCTGCTGAGGATCCCCAGAGACGGAGCGTTCCTCATCCGCCAGAGAGAAGGAGAACAGGACTCGTTCGCCATCACATTCAGGTTCAGCAGCAAAACAAAACTCTGAATGTTTTATTTTAAGGTGATGAAATGCTCTGAGGCTAAATGTTTTTTGTTAATCCCTCAGAGGTGACGGGAAGGTGAAGCACTGCCGGATCCAGAAGGAGGGCAGCGTGTACCTGCTGGGCACCACCACTGAGTTTGAGAGTCTGGTGGAGCTGGTCAACTACTTCAGGAAGAAGCCGCTGTATCGCAAGATCAAGCTCCGCTACCCGGTCACGCCTGAGCTGGTCGACCGCTTCATCACGGTGGGTTCCTGCAGCACAGAACCCTCCAGAGAGAACCCAGAGAGAACAGAAAGACGTACAGGACCGAGTCAGAACAGGAAATATCAGGAAATTAACAAAATAAATATAGAAGAGACGAGAGAAAATCTGTCTGGTTCAGGCAACCCATTAAAAATAAATAAATAAATAAAAATAAAATAACAAAAACAATACATCATTAAAATAATAATAAATAAATATATACACAAATAAAATCTGAACCTGAATTATCAGTTTGTTTACAGAAAATAAAATCTTAGAAATTCCATTTGTTTATCATTCTCAATATTTTTTAAAGAATAGATTATATAAAACATGTATATATAAAGTTAAGAAAGTGTACTTCTCAATATTTAAAATAAAGAATAAATTATATATAAAAGTATATATAATATATATAAAATTAAGAAAGTGTACTTCTCAATATTTAAAA
>JASGAT010384453.1:0-23057 GCA_030220025.1 Chelon auratus | reverse complement strand
ATCCAATCTAAATCTGAATGAATTTTCATCACATTCAAGTGTTTTTGTGATCTGCCTTTTGGATTATTAATCAGTTAAAATCCAGTACAGAATTTGGGCAAAGTAAATAGAAAATACTTTATAATCACAATAAAAGTTTTTGTTCAAAAACAACACGAAATGATTAGGACAAATAAAGGACAAATAAAATAAAAAATAACAAATAAAAATAAATTATTTTTCAGGGGTGTTCAGAAACTGCTACTACCACTACAATTATAAAACTAAATCTCTCCCTTCATTGCAGTTTTTTCTGGATTTGGATGTACAAAATTATTATTCAAATATTATAAATAATGTAAGGAAGTGTTTTTGAAATACAATACAATACAAAATAAGACAACATTTCTTCCCTTTAGCGCACTCTTTTCTTCTTTTCGGGGGTGGGGCAGGTTATACATTTCCATATGCTTATAAAAGTTTGTTGGGTTACCACTGTATCTTACAGCCTTTTTACAGATAGTACAACTTGCTATCGTTTCATTTTCGGTCCGAAAATATAACCAAACAGCCCTACTCTTTTTCTCGCTGTGTGGGCGGTGTTCGGTCACCTGGCGCCGCGGAGTCACGTGACGGTACAACAAACACACGCGAGGGGGAGGAGGAGCAAAATGAGCCTGATCTGCTCTGTGACAGCAGCGGAATTGAGACGCAATCAGGTGTCCTCATGAAACGAGAGCAACTGAAACTTAAGTATCGATCTTATTACGTTGGTATCGATCAATCTCGATACCGACGGTGGTATCGATATTATCGATATTTGAATCGTTCCGCCCACCACTAGCGAGCGGACTCTGCGCGCGCGCGAGCTGTTTTTCTCCTCGCAGGCTACAATATTGCTCCAGGGGGCATAGATACAGGATACAAAATAGCTCGCAAGTGCTTGGAAAAGCGCTTGGGGGGGGGGGATGCGCGCGCGGATGTTTGATTTGCGCTCGCGGATGTTTGATTTGCGCTCGTGCGAGTCTCATTGCGCGCACACGATTTATGGCAGGGTTCTAATTCCATAAACTTTGGCAACTGGATGATATATTTATCTTCACTGGCCTAGACTTCACTGACCGTGCAAAGACATGCTGGTTAGGTTCACTGGTGATTCTAAATTGGCCGTAGGTGTGAGGGTGAATGGTTGTCTGTCTTTCTGTGTTAGCCCTGTGATAGACTGGAGACCTGTCCAGGGTGGACCCCACCTCTGCGCCCGATGAATGGCCTGGATCCATGAAGACAAGCGATAGGTAGAATCTGCACGGATCCTGTGACAGATATCATCTAAATTAACAATAAACTGAAGGCATGCTTGAGGAAGAAGGAGAAGATTTGCAAAGACTATACTGACACTTCCCTCGGGGCGGTTTGCAGTTTGTTGCACCATGAAATCCAGTGTTTTTGTGTTATAACGGGTATGATGAACTGCATCCATTTCTGGTCTTCACATGTAAAATGACTTTGTGTCCAAAACTCAATCGAAAACAAACAAATGTGATACACTGTCGCCTCAAAATCAGTCTCAAAGTCATGCCACCATCTTCTTCAAATCGTTTCTCCCCGACGAGTTGGATGGTTTGAAAATAAACGTCTACAAAGGGGTTGCTAAATATATCCCTTCATATCGTATTTACAAAATATGACTCGTGTTGGTCCGCCTACTCTGATATTAGGATGCTCGTGTTAATCTGCTTATTTCATGTGTAAATACGCCCTCAACCCTCACCTCCTCCCTGAGATGTTCTGCTCAGACTTGATGCCAGTGTGGGAAATATTACAACACGTGAAATAAATGTTCAAATCTTCAAGGCAGCAATATGATCTGCGTTAGAAGAGACGTTCGCTCGATGAAGGGGTTTCTGACGTGTACATGCCAGCTAGAGTCACTGAAACTCTCTCAACAACACAAGACAATTCACAATTTGTTTAAAAAAAAAAGAAGGCGACATTGTTTTGCGTGCTAATGTGTTTCCATAAACCTGCGTCTGTATATTTCTGTCTCTGTTTGTGTCTAGTGTAGTGTTTGTAACACATCATTAACGCTTGGTATCTGTCTTGCAGTGGCAGAGAGATGGTGACGGACCAAAATAATAAGAAAACATGATGAGTTTTTGATGTTCCCGGCTCCTGCAGTCTTGTTTATTGTTCCCATGTCCCTGCACCATAAGGGGCATTTTAATGGGATGCCAGAGCAAGCGGAAATGGAATATACAGTACTCCTGTATATATACAGAACAAAGAAGTGAATATACTTATATTCTTATGTCTTTTTTAACAGTAACTTCACTAACAAGACCACGCCTCTTGATATTCAAAGAAGTTTATTTGACCAGGTTAAAGAGAAGGCAAAGACAGGAGATCGAACAGAAAGGTCAAGGTGTCAAGGGGTCGAGGGAAAGGGAAAGAGAATTGAGTAGCGACTGATGGTGATCCTTGGAAGACTGGACGTAGGAACCCAGGGAGAGAGATTCAGGGTGGGGGCGTATCTCTGGAGGCGTCGGCTCCTTGACCCCCCTGGTTCCTGCAAAGAGATTGTAAAGGAGAAGAGGGTTGGGGTGGAGGGGTTTGAGAACTTAGTCAAACGGGCGACGAGAGGCTAGGTGCGCCTATATAAGCAGGTGCGCGTAAATGAGTGTTTGAGGTGTGGCCCTGTTCCTGAACCTCAGCTATTTATAACTTCATATGTGAGAAAAAACTCCAAAACAAGTCTAGTCAAACCGTTCAGTGTGTGTATTTGTGACAAAGCATGGCCATACTAAATGTTAGTATAACCAGGCTCGTTAATTTTATTATTTATGTTTTGTCGTTCCATCATTTGCAGCTTGCAGACAAACATTATCTTCCTGTTTTTGCGTTATGTTTGGTTAAATTTCATATATTTTCAGTACAAAAAAACAAAATGCTAAGTATTGAGTTTCATGTTTTCATCGTTTCCTTGGTTACATCCCATACTAACTTAATGTTTCTGTGACAAAACCCAATCACATCCTTTATTCAAACATCGTTTGTGACACCACTGGGAAAGACCATGTGAAGACAGGAAGTAAATTAGGAAAGAGGTGTATTTAAAGCGATATTTATTTGTTTTACAGAATAAAACAGTGAATAAACTGTCTGTAAAACCGGTTTCTGTTACACTGTTACACTTAGCACGGTGTCATTTTTTTATGTTGCCCTTACAGAAGATGTTTTCCAACACGTTCCTGTTTTTCTATGAAGAAAAATTAAATATAAATTAAAGCACAGTGAAGTACAAGCAAGGGAGTGGCTGTGGGTAAGGAGGCAACATGCTGGCTAAAGGTAAGGCTGGCCACGTAATGTTAGTATTTGCAAATCATGATTAATTTGGTGGTTTGGGTCGTGACATCCACGTCAACGTTTCACGAAAATCTGATTGTTTGCTCTGATTTCTTGCTCTGATTAACTTCTTGAAAGGTTAATTGTTGAAAGTCACTGAACGGTGAGATGAGTGGGGTTGTGCAGTGGCAGCGTAAAGGGGAGGGGGGTGACTCCAGGACGCTGGAATTCATTGCTAATCCTTCTGGAGGTGTCGTGGGCCTAACTTAACAAAAACATCGGTGAAGGGAGGTGCCCACTTGAAAACACCAACAACATGCTGCATGCTGCTGTTGACTAGACCACGTATCAGACATTGTTGGCTGGTAGCTGGCTAGCTGGCCGCTCGTTTTTCAGTTGGACAGGGCCTCTAAATGTGTTTTGCCTGGGATCTTGGCACAAGGGATTGTAACATCTAACCCTGTGTATACAAAAATACTACTAATCATTAAAATATATAAAGTAATGCTATTATACTAAAATTCAGGTCAATAGGGAAGACATTTAAGACATAGTACAACAACCACCCCACCTTAGAATTTCATTTTTAGGTCTCATGTGATTAATTCACACATTCAAAAGGAGAGAGGGTTTAAATTGCTTTTGATGTCTGGTATGTATTTTAAACCCTGTTTTACTTGTACGGTGACCTTGGGTGTTTTGAAAGGCGCTTATTAATAGAATTATTATTATTGTTATAATGAAACTGGACAAGGTTTCAATAGTTGGTCTCCTACACCATTCTTGGAGACAGTTCTTTAATCATTTAATAAGGGTAGATTTAATTGCCTCGTCAACATAAAAAGCCTGCTTAATTTTTAGACAACTATAATCTGTATAATCTGTCATCTTGAATGTTTTCTGTGACCCTGGTTGGCTTTCCTTGTGTTTCCTGTATCCATTTCCATAAAGTCCTTCCTTGGCGTTTCACGTCTTGTTTTACTTCCTGTTTTTTCCCCTCTTTGATTGTTGGATTGGTTTCTCCTTGTGTTGCTCCGCCCTCATTAGTTCCACCTGTGTCTGTGCGTATTTATAGCCCTGCCTTTCCCCTTTTCTGTTCTGTTATTCCTGTGAAGCCTTCTGTGCCGTTATCTCTTTTTTGTTTGTTTCCTTCTAGTTCATCCTTGGTTTTTGGTCCTCACTACTTTCTTTTGGTTTTGTGTGTTGGGATCACCGTGTCATTCCTTCCTTTTTTTTTTTTTAGTTTTTATTAAAGTCATTTGCTCCTGCCTCCCGTTTGGCTCCTACTTCACCAGAAACCTGACAGCATTTTCGTCAGCTGGTTCCTGCTGAAAAGCAGAGATGATCTTATTTCCAAGATGTTTTACTTTTGTAAATTGTAATGTAATACTTCGCCTGGTATCGTATCACGTTACACATCCCCACACCAGAAACGTCCATACAGAAGCTAGAAGTGCTTATTCCTCCTATGATTCATCTTAAATCTTTCATATTTCAAGGCTTTACAAGGAGGCAGGGACTTTTCCCCCATGCAATCTCAAATAGAATCATTTGGAAAGAACTGCTTTTGGCCAACAGTGTTAGAGAAAAACATTTATGTCACCACAGAGGCCTTTTGTTCCCTCTTGTGTATACGAACCCAAACTGGGAAAGACTGTTCAATGACATAATTAAAAACATTATAGTCTTACACTTATTATTGTTTGGGGTTTATGAAGCTTGGGCTGACTTGATTGGATTTGTGGATGTTTTACAAAACCTGTTGCAAAGATGTAAAATTGCAAAGCTATTTTAGGTTTGTCTACATGAAGCTGTCAAGACAGTTGTATTTTTGATTTCTTCATCTGATAATAAACACTTTTGGGGTACTATGTCACTCTTGAAAAATAAAACAGTGATAAAAAAAACACTAATGCCTCACAGCAAGAAGGTTTTGGGTTCTAATCCAACGGCCAACTGGGGCCTTTCTGTGTGGAGTTTGCGTGTTATCCCTGTGCAGGGGCGTAGCACCAAATTCTGGGCCCTGTACACTCTTAATGTCAGTGGGCCCCTATCCATGCCAGTGCACGAAGTGTGCAGCAAAAAAAAATTCATGGGCCCTCTCCGTACTCGGGCCCTGGGTAGTAAGGTCCCTCCTCCCCACTACCACGCCCCTGTGTCTGTGTGGGATCTCTCCGAGTACTCCATCTTCCTCCCACCGTCCAGAGACATGCTCGGTACGTGCCAGTCTACCTTACATTTGGATTTCATATGAAAATTCCAGTTAGCACCTTGTTTTAGCACCAGTATGGAGCAGTCTATCTGCTACAGTAGATGAGATAATCCTTTAATTTATACCTCAGTGGGACTTTCCAGGGCCAATAAAGAAGGGTCATTTCTCATTTAAGATTATCAGATTAAAGTTAATTGGCTAAATCTTTCAATTATATCGTTTTTTGCACAAAGTTGCACAGTAAGAGCAGGTTATAACACCTGAACCGTTCATTTCATTATATCCTGCAACTGAAGAATCTTCTTGCAGGTTTTCTATTTGACCACTAGAGGGCAGCAGACTGCTTCAGCTGTGTCCATATATGTTCTTTACAATAATGTTCCAAAGGGGGAAAAAAATAAATGTGTAGGTCTGCATTTAAAAACTGACTTTCTAAATTAAAACATTAAGATTCTCAGACTTTGAAGGAATGCTGAGACTGGCTGATCTCCATCCTGTTTATTGCCTCGAACTGAACTCGTTCTCATTTGAGTCTATCGCCTACATTTGTCCAAATCCATGAACGAGATGCTGACATGCCAACCTGGTTTCTTCTGTTTGGTCCTCCCACGGGGCTACCATGGTGAGAGTAAGCAGTCCTTATCTGGTCTCAGCTGGAAGTTGCGCCAGATCCCGAAGGAGGGATCGGTTCTTTTCTTCAGGGCACGGCGTTTATCCGCACCCCGTATCTGCCTGACCTATGACTGAGCTAACGGATGGACATTCCTACGGCTCTCAGCACCTTTCAGCCTGAACATCCTTAACTTCCTCATGATGTTTTGGTGAAGACACCACTTGACCCTGTTCAGCTGCTTGGCTCTGAGCAAGCTTGATCCACTGCCTTTGTTTACTTTCTGTCCGCCTCCTTCTTCCCTGTTATTGCTGGACTGCTGCTGTAAAACACATCTTTGATGGATTGGTTTTGTGCTTGTAACACCTTTTAGTTGTCCTACTTTACCAAACCACTTTGAGAAAACACTTGAAATTGTTCAGTTTTAAGAGCATTCCCATATTTAAGGATATAGGAATTCATTTTTTTATTCCTCTTATTGTCTTTTCTCTGTTTTGCACCCGGCCATTTCTCCACACTCTGAACAGATATCTGTTCATCATATGAAGCTGTGGAAAGGAAGCTGTGACGTGCTGCCGGTATCTTGTTTTCTTGTAAACACCGAACGCTGCCCTTGCTACTGAATGTTTTTGTAACGTGAACCCCTGAACATCCAGAGGACAGTATGATAAACACTTCAGTGTAAAGCTGTTCGAGGTTAAAAAAAACTCCACAGGGAACTTTTACAAAACTTGGATGTAACGCTCAGAAGGGATTTGTTTTTTTTTGTTTTGTTTTTTTAAAACGAGCTGCACCCTAGGGGCATTTAAGAATTGCATTTGTCTGTTTTGACTATCTAAATTGTTATTGCTCTCGTTTGCTAGACATGCATGCATGAACTGGCACAAAGAATAAAAGACGAGAGGTCAAGATAGGTCGTCTCTTGGTCATCTTGGTCGTTTGTTGAAGAAACTTGCCATTTAGGTCAAACTAAAAGAAAAAGACTCTAAATAAGACAGTGGTTCAAGGTTCTTTATTTGGCCATTTGTGCATAAACCGACAGTCCAGGCACATTGGAAATCTTGTGCAGGGCTCTCAGAGTCAACAGTTTAGGCAGTTAAGACAGAAAAAGAAGTATAAAATATAGAAATCACTATACAGCATTAGTGTGTGGTGTCTAGAAGCCCTTTACAAGGATAATACAGCTTCTTGGCACAATATTATACTGACGGTAAAAGTTCAGCTCTTGAGAAATTTAATTTTCTATGGAAAAACAAAAGTAGCCAGCTCGATAAGTTGTTCTTATTCTGTGGGTCTGCCGTGGTTTAGATGCGAATCTTGTTTCCTTGCAGGTAAGAACTTCAGAGAGTTTCTGTTCTCACTGAGTGGACACAGTGAACCTGTGTTACTTTCAGGGAGGGGGGGCTGTTTTCGCCTCCCTGACTTCAGGTACCAGGCAACTCTCTGTGCCCTTCACATTCCCCAGTATCGGTCATGTGACCAGAGTTTTGCCTGAGCCAGCAGAGCGTGACCAGATACGCTCATCATCATCCAGGTTTAGAGTCTTGAGGAGACACAGTGTCATCACAGCCCCCTTCACCCACTGTTTATTCTGTTTGGATACTTTTTTTTTTAAAGCTTCTTGTCAAAACGAAGCAACCCCCCCACACTCCCCTTCCCTCTCAGTCACACTAAATACTTAAAATGAACTCAGGTGGAACCATGTGTCTTTGTACAGCTGGAAAATACGCCACAGTTAGAGTCAATCATTAGATCAACAGTGACCAAACATGCCTGAGGGTCTTTGACAAGTCACTGGAACAGCACATGAGCAGGAAATGCTGCTCGAAAGGGTCGGCGAACAAGGCTCCGCCGCCATGACGCTCCGTCACACCTCAGCAGGAAAGAACTCGGCTGTTATGCTTCAGTTCGTTCTGTTGTTGGCATTTATCACGACACACATTGAACCGAACAAGCTGAAATCTTTTTTGTAATTACGCTTGTAAACGACTTGATGAATTTGATCTTGAAACAATCTTTCTGTCGAATGTAAGGTTGTGAAACAGTCTTTGAAATTTAAATGAGCTCTAATCTGTAGTTACTGTAATCATGACCAGATGTCAAGCAGTTCCCTGTCCTTTGTTGGAGGCGACACTGATATGCGTCATGGGCAGTAGGTTGAAAAGTAACGTGATACGGCATCAAGGGACCTCTCTCATATTTACTGTGAGATATCCATTAATATTTCACATCTCTGCCTTCGTCGGGTGTTTCTGTGTGTGTTTTTGAAACTGGGCAGAGAGGAAGGACTCATGGCTATCACTCTTAAATGAATTATGACCTATCATGGAGGTTTTAAGATTTCAAAAAGTGTAGATAACTACGAGCTGATCTCTGGAATAATAAGTAAAACAGGCAGTGAATGACTGAAGGGAATTTAAATAAATCCAGGAAAATCCCAGTAGGCTTCAAACTGCAGAAACATAAGCTGGATTTATGACAGAAACCATGTTTAAGGCAACTCCCATGAATGAATACGTGTAAGTCTGTAAGAATGTGGTGCACAAATTCAGCCAAACATGCAGTGATAAGTGAAGTCTAGTGGGTAATAAAGCAAAAAGAAATAAATAAGAATCGTATACGCTGACTGGAAGGACTCCTCTGTGCTCACACTTCTCACCTCTGTCCGGTAACTGATCCTGTGGCTAATTGTTTAGAGCGTGTGCGGTTAAATTGCCAGTTGCAGGTAACATAGCCCTCGGGATTGAATTTCAGGGATACTCTTACAAAGACACCTGGATAGAACGCTGTCATTTTATTTTATATTTTGCAAGAAACAAGATAAGACGCGGAGTCTTAAAAACAGTTTATTTAAAAAAGAAACACTTGTGAAATACATATGTTTCCGTTGTGTATAATACTCTAAGATAACTTCAGGCTTCTACGCCGCCTCAGTGCACACTGTCAAACCCCCACACAGCTTCCATCCCCCACCCTCTCCTCTCTTCCCCTCTCTGCGCCGAATACAGTCACAGTCTGTCTCGACTGTTACAGGTGATTAATGATGCTCATTCCACAGTATTTACAACATGCAGTGCTCTTGATAACAGTGTCATGCCACTGAACACAGAGTTCTTCCATTTTGGTACACAGTGGTGCCTTATTATGAAGTTAACGATATGAAAAAAATAATAATATTCTGCCGTAAACATCAAGATGCTAGGTCTGCATAAAAACTGGGCAATAATTTGACAATATTTTAGCATGTTCAGGTTAAATTTTTAAGAAATGCACACACACGTCCCTTGCGTGTTTTTTCAGTCTCTGAAAAACAACAACAAAAAAAGTAATTCAGAGATACTTAAAGGCAAAACCAAACACGTCCTCCGTTGAGCAGCATGCCTCAATGTGACCTTGATGTGGGGATAAAAAGTTTGAGTCTTTTCCTCTTCCACGACCTTCGTTCATACATAGTCTTTCCTCTCCAGTCCCGGGCCACCTGCGGACCGTGGGGCAGAATACGCCATCCGTGAGGGGTTGTACCTGGTCTCGCGGGGAGGGCAGGAGCAGCAGAGCAGCCCTCCTCCGAGAATCAGGAGCGCGGCCGCTGCCCAGCCGATGTACAACGCGGCCCCCAGCTCCCTCCGCTGAGCGTCGGTGAGCAACGGGTTGTAAAAGTCCCTGATTATGGTGTTGGCAGACCAAGACACGGGAATGAGCTGCATGACCCCCGAAACAATGAAGAAGACCCCGGAGATGATCATCACCTTGGCCTTGGATGCCTCGTCCTCGATGCAGTTGGTGCACTTGGCCCCGGCGATGGCAATGAGCATGGCTAGGATGGCTAACAGGATGGAGATGACGGTGAGGGCTCGCGCTGCTTGGAGGTCCTGGGAGAGGGCGAGCATGGAGTCGTAGACCTTACACTGCATCTGTCCCGTGCTCTGGACCACGCAAGTCATCCATAGGCCCTCCCAGATGATCTGAGCAGTCACGATGTTGCTGCCAATGAAGGCCGTCACCCTCCACATGGGTAGGGCGCACGCCACAATGGCAATAATCCATCCCAAAATGCACAGGGAAATGCCTATCAGCTCCAGGCCTATAGACATACTGGAAGATCTTCTTCTTCTGCTGCTGAATATGTGTCACACCTGAAAGGAGATGGCAGAGACAATCCGGAGGGAGTCCAGCAGGCACCCAGTTTGTAATTAAGTAAATTTCAGGCCTCGGATCTGTGAGTGTGTGATGATCTGTTACCTCGGCTTCGCCAGTATCCTCTTTATAAGGCCCGATCAGGTGCAGGGGAGGAGTCCAAGACGGAGGTGACATCACCAAAAGGGGGAGGAAGGACCTGGACACTCTCAGCGACTCTCCGCTATCGGCTTACATGGCCAACTTCACAATGGGCCTGACCACAAAGAGGCCTTTTACAGCTGAAGGGGCACGCAAGTGTGTTTTTACAAGCAAAGAACCGGTTAAAGTTGGATTCAGGACTACTGTATAACTAAAAAACATCTATTTACCTTCATGTTCGAACCTTACACAAGAAAGGTGTACTAATGAATAAAAACTATTTAACCTGAGTTCCTACTTTCTGTGAAAACCCTAGCCCTAACCACATCTGTAAACTTCTAATGTTTTAAGTTTGTATTTTAAAGCGAGGTAACGGAGATTTGAAATGGTTTTATAAGGACAAGCATGATGGCACTTTCTCACATTCTTCCCTTCGGTGACTAATAGCTACTTAGAGGTGGAGCTATGACAGCAGAATTATGTTTGATGGACCTTAAAGACTGTCTGTCTGCAGAATGTCCATGAATTTCTTTGAGGCTGGGGTTGTCTCCCCCGAGGAATGCCCCCGGCCCCCAGAATTAGAGCTGACAACCCCATCCCCCGGTCTGCCCCGTGAATGAAAAGAAATGGATCCATTGTTCGTAGGGCTGACTGCAGGGCAGCTGACGGCATACCTGTTCTTGTTATCACTGGGGATACAGTCAGGTGAATAGGTGCTGCAGCAGAGAACGCTTGGTGTGTAATCATTCATCTATGCACCTGCTGATATGAATAAAACATTTTGCTGTTTTTTAATGTGTAACTCTAATTAGGTGACTGTCATCTTTGTATTAAAAGTTTAAACCTGAGAAAAAGGACTAGGGCCTCCTCTAGAGGGGACTTTGAGGTCCCACACAGAAAAACAGCCTTTGGACAAAATGCTCTTCTTGTAAAAGACCAGTAAGATCTGGAACAGTCTTCCACTCTCCATAAGGGAGTGTCCCACATTACAAACCTTCAAAACTCACCTCAAACGGCAGTTGAAAGCAAACCAGTCTCGTAAACACTGACTTTTATTTTCTTAGTAATGTACCTTTGATGATGCGTTCGTGTTTTGAGTTTCGTTCATGTTTCGTGTTTTATTTTGTTAAGTTTTTGATTTCCTGTTTTATTACTCCCTGTGTTTCCCTGCATTGATTAGGTAATTGGTTTCCTCCTTGTCTTCTCTTGATTTGTGGCACCTTTGTCTCGTCACCCCTCTCTTCCTCGTGTGTGCATATATAGCTCTGCCTTACCGTTTGTTCCTTGTCGCAGCATTCTAGTGTTTTTTTTTACTCCTCTGTGTGTCTCCAGTGTTCCCAGAGTTTTGTCTCCAGTCTCATGTTACGTTTTTGTCTTTTGAGAGTTTAAATTTTTTGTTTGCCTTTGGAGTTCCTGCGGTTTTTGCAGTGCTTTTGGTTGCCCTATTGTTTTATTAAACTCCTCAGTTTTTGCCCATTTCTGCCTCCTCACTCTTTGTGCTGCACTTGGGTCCTACGTTCCCCGGATTAACCGTAACAGTTCCGTCTTGTGCTGTGCTCTGATTGTGATCTGTTGTCCTGCCTAGGGACTGCGCATGCTAATAAGAATTGTCGCTATAATCCGGCATATTTACGTCTATTGCTGTCTTAAAAGACGTTCATTAAAGTGCACTGTCCCTATCAAATAAATAAAATATTTACATTGCATATGGCAACTAGTAGCCCTGCAGTAGACCCGTCCAGGATGTACCCAGCCTCTCGCCTTATGACAGCTGGGATAGGCTCCAGCCCCCCCACCCTTTTTGATGACACGCATCTGAAAGCTATTTATTTTATTACTTATTTTCAAATTTTGAAAATGATCAAGCCTCTTCATTTCAAATGAGAATAAATCAGAGTAATTGACGAGAAGAGACAAGAATGGAAACTGCTGTAAAAACAAACAAAACAAGGCATTTAATTAAAAATGAATGTGAAACACACCAGTACACACCAGAACAACTGATTTACAACACACAAACGTGCAGTTTGAGGTTAAGCAATGACACAGTTCTTCAGACGTCCAGATCTGAATCTGATGGTTCTTTAAAACATACAATCAATTCACTAAACGAGTAACAATGCATTCATTTTTTAAATTTGAATCACAAGTTGCACAGTTATTTTATTTCTAGCCCCAGTGCTTCCAGCAATGAAGTTTCACATGTTAAAATACACAAGACCATATGAGTTCCCTGTTCTCTTAGAGCAGTCTTTTCTTCCATGCTGGCAAAGATGTGTGAAAAGAGCAGGGGTGAGTTCAGACGTAGTCTCTCCTGTCGTGTCCACTTGTTGTTTTTTTTGGATTTTGAAGATGATTCAACCACTTAGTTTCAAATGAGAATGAATCAGACAGTAGTTGACAAGAAGACAAGAATAGTAACTGCTGTAAAAACAAACAAAACAAGGCTTTTAATTAAAAATGAACATGAAACACACCAATACACCAGGACAACTGATTTACAACACAAATATGCAGTATGAGGCTACGCAATGAGACAGTTCATCAGACGTCCACATCAAATCATTAAAAAATACAGTCAATAAATTGAAAATGGTCACTCATTTTCTAAATTTGAATCACAAGTTGTACAGTTATTTTCTTCTTATTTATTTGATCGTTTCTAGCCCCAGTGCTTCCAGCAATGAAGTTTCACATGATAAAATACACAAGACCATATGGGTACCCTTTTCTCTCAGAGCAGTCTTTTTTTTTCCATGCTGGCAAAGATGTGTGTAAAGAGCAGGGGTGAGTTCAGACGTAGTCTCTCCTGTCGTGTCCACTTGGGGTGACCGTCCTGGTTTGGGAGTACACCATCCTCGACGGGGGCCCGTACCTTTTCTCAGGCTGCTTGGGGCAACTGGAGCAGAGGATCGCCCCTCCAATGAGAAGAAAAGCAGTTGCAGCCCAGCCCATGTAGAGAGCTGCACCTATCTCCCTCTTCTGTGCCTCAGGTATGATCGGACTGTAGAACTCCATGATTATAGTATGGGCACACCATGTCACAGGTATCATCTGGGTCAGAGAAGCCAGGATAAAGGCCACTCCAGCGACTATCATCACCCGGGCCTTAGCTGCCTCCTCGTCCACACAGTTGGTGCACTTTGCCCCCACAACAGCTACCATGATTCCCACAATTCCCACCAAAATGGAGATGATGGTGAGGGCCCGGGCGGCCTGGAGGTCAGCACTCAGCGCCAGCATGGAGTCGTGTATTTTGCACTGCATCTGTCCCGTGCTCTGGACAACGCAGTGCATCCAGATGCCCTCCCAGGTCACCTGGGCTGTGACGATGTTCACGCCGATGAATGCCGACACTTTCCACATAGGCAAGGCACAAGACACAATGGCTGATATCCATCCCAGCACAGCCAGGGTCACTCCGAGCACCTCTAATCCGGCTGAAGGCATGTCCAAGCTCTGTGTCGGTTCAGAGGGTGGTGAGGGTGAATGCGCTCGGGAGGGCTGATTGTTCATATAAGCAGCAGATTCCTTTAGGCTCGAAGGAGGAGTCACTTGGTTATTGGCTGGAGAAGATTTCAAATGATCTACTGTCCCACCTCGTTTGAGCGATGCCAAAAAAGTCAAGCTTGGCATGCGAACGGCCTCAGCTTAATCATTCAACTTCCACGGCCCCGGTAGCTCTCCCATCTGTTTGGGTGAGGGGAGAGTAAACAGAGGGTCTGAGTCTCTCATGTCTGGAGTAGTTAAAGGATTACAGACACGGTAAAGATCAGTGGATGAATGATTGAAAGTGGAAGGCTTCAGGTGTCTCACTGTGGTGGTGAGTGGAAGACGAGACTTAAGGAATCTCTGCAGCAATAAGTCATAAATGTGCTGTTCATTATTGAGACAACAGTTTGAAAATAGAGGTCATGAATCACACTTTGGTTCTTAGTATAAACTGAAAGCGAGGCAGCAGGAGAGGAGGGGTGTGATGGAAACTGGACAGCTATTGGGAAACCAGCGGGAGTACTGTGATTATGAGTAGGGTGTATTTCAATCTTCCAAGTAGGAGCATACATACCCATCCAAGGAATTTGACAAAACAAAACGTAATGTTAATTTCTGTGGAAGATCAGCATAAATCCATTTACAGAAATCTCTAGTGCTGAACATACAGCCCGCGGGCCAAAAGAGGCCCACCAGAGGGTCGAATCTGGCCCGCAGCATGAATATGCTGCAGGAAAGTGCGAAAATTACATAGAAGACTGCAATTTTTTAAGGAAAATAACTGCTATCCCTCGTTTGTCCACTGTTTTAGTCAGAGAAGTGGACAGAACACAACATTGAGACCTAGGACCAAACAGCAGAATGCAACGTGCCCAAATTACACTTATTTTTCTTAAGATATTTCATTTCAAGGATAGTTTGTCAAATATAATCCTTCTCCTAATTTACTCATTCTTCTTTGAAAACAAATGGAAAAAGTCTGCTAAGCTGTCGTTACTTCTACATTATTATGCTGTTATCTTACTGGTCCGGCCCGCTTGAAATCAAACTGGGCTGTACGTGGCCCCCGAACTAAAATGAGTTTGACACCCCTGCTCTTGTGGTTTGCTCTCAGGCTGGCCCTGCAAGCTACGAGAGCCTCCATTAAGTTAATGATCATGAACTTAACTGACTATGCAGGCATTTTTCACAGATCTCGGAGAAATACTTACTAAATACTAAACGTTACGCAATGGCATTCGGGCGTGTGCTGCTACACGATGCACATCAGCAGACTTTGGCTCACTGGTCACCCTGGGAAGTTTATAAGCGAGGCCACATGCGGGAGCCGCAATGCAAACAACACAAAACCACCTGTAAACACAGCAGTTGGAAGCCCCTTAGACATTTGTATACCTGTCAGGAAATACGCTTGCTTCTAGTGATGATTTCATGGAAAAGTCATGCACAGAGAGATTGTGCAAATACGGTATAGAAGCTGATACTATTGTCTTATATGAATGTGCACATGGGTGAGGGGTGGTCTTATCAGTGTCCTTATTCTGAAGGTCATTACATCAGGGCTTCTAACTTTGCTGAATATGTTGTGGAAATAATTTCCTTGAAGGATTAATAAAGTATTCTGATTCTGATTCTGATTCTGATTCTGAAAGAAGAAGAAGTTTAGATGCATCGCGAACGGCATGCATCTGAACAATGAATTTGTGCAAAGGCGGATTTTTATGAGAGTTTCTTGGCTCCATGAAGAAAACTTTAATCCTTAACACATTTATTCTGAGTCACGCTTTTACCCAAAACAGATGTTGTGTTCATACTCTTATAAAATGTTTCAGCAACTCTGTCAAGCGTAACCTCATGGGTGCAACTCCTCTGAGTGGGGGCTGTTTCAGTAACAACAATCTGCAAGCAGAACCTGTGTTGTGAGCTGAGGGAGTTTCCAGTATATTTAGAGGCACGTTCTTTCGATCATTAACCTCACTGCTCGGGTCAGGGTTAAGACTTTTTTCTGTATTAGTTGGAACTATTACTAGGACTAATTTGTGGATTGAATTATCGCGGGACAAACTCAGTACTGAGTTGGCACAAGGTTTGATGAAGACCACAGACTTCTAGGATTTTTAATTTCAGCCAGTAAACGATCAACTTTCTATCATGAATCCATTTCCCCGTATCATCTGTTTGTTGTTTTTCAAACCACGCATCCAGCCGTCGTTCTGGTCGGCGTACTTCCTCCACAGTGATTCCCACCTGGGGAGGAAGGTAAACAGTTTTTCACGGCAGCAGATCAATGGGGTCTTTGTGGCTCGGCTCGGTCTCGGTTACAGTGCGGGTTACATCCCCTCGCAGATGGAGACTTTTATCTCTGACTCAGTTTCGCTTTGCAAATGGAGGACAGTGCTACAATGGCAGGGAAACAAGTAGCCCTTTGTTCTTTTCCTGCATTTACATTGAAATAAAATACCTAATTTTGGCACGCACCAGTGCTGCTCTTATTGGACGGACGCTGCTGACCTCTACAGATGGCATGCGTCCCTGCCTCTGCATACCAAAGAACTTTGTGGCACGATAAGTGCACAATAACAAACTGTGTCTCCACTTTGAAGAAAACTTAACGACAGCACAAATTTTGAAAAGTTTTTCTCTTTTATTTACAGTCTTGTAAAAACCTGTTTTTGTCAGAAACTGCCAGCACAGTCATGTGAATTTCTGAAGATGCATCTCTTAAGAAAAAAACTAAAGTTGAAGCTCATACTTGAAAGCAAAACAAAAGATGCTCATCACTGAAGACAAAACCTCAACATGAAGCATGCATTCATACTCAAAGTCCATCTACTAACCACAGATTCATTAACGCTGGCCGTCATATCTCCATTTATCCCCCCACGTCACATGCTCATACATAGTCTCTCCTGGTGTATCCATTGACTGACATAGTTTTGACAGCTGAGTAGTCCACCCGGGAAGGCGCAGAGCCACCAGCTCTTGGTGCTGCAGCAGATTTGGGAGGGCAGGAGCAACAGAGCAGGGCTCCCCCTAGAATGAGCAGGCAGGAGGAAGCCCATCCAAAGTACAGAGCATTACCAAACTCCCTCTTCCCTGTCTCCTCCAGCATCGGGTCGTAGAAGCCCAGGACGATGGCGTGCGCCGTCCACGACACAGCCACCAGCAGCAGCAGTCCCGCCACCATGAAGGTTACCCCAGCGGCCACCATGAGGCGTGGTTTACTGCTCACATCCCGGCTGCAGTTGGTGCACTTGGCACCGGCCACCGACAGGCCGATGCCTACAATGCACAGCACCATGGAGACGATGACCAAGGCACGGGCCGCCTGCAGGTCCACCGGCAGCCCCAGCATGGAGTCGTGCACCTTGCAGTGCATCTGCCCCGTGCTCTGCACCGAACAGTTCATCCACAAGCCTTCCCAGATTACCTGGGAGATGACGATGTTCTGACCGATGTAGGCCGCCACCCTCCACATGGGCAGGCCACAGGTAACCATCACCCCCAGCCAGCCAGCCACGGCCAGGATGATCCCAAGGATCTCCAAGCCTGTAGAGTACATAGTCAGAGCCAGAGATGAAGAAAGAGGTGGGCAAAACTCTCTTCCAGGGCTCTGCGGGATAGAAGGGCCCTCTGTGTCCACAGGCTCAACCCTCCTGAGATGAAGGCGATATCGGATCTCTGCGGCTCAAAGTCCTGCCTAAGACTTTTAGGGAGAGAGAAAGAGAGAGGGAGAAACTGATTCTACCTTCTTTATACAGCTTAGACGACTGAAGGTGGAGTCAGCTTAAGGTGGCATCATGTTTACCTTCAAATTGGACTTGCACACGGGGACGCATCGGAACCGATTCGCAGAAAATTGCATCCAGCAGGAACTAATGTTGTATGGCAAAACCCTGAAATGAAAAACATTAGCTCCTGAACGTGTCGTTTTCATAGATAACACTGAATAATTGTGGATTCTGGTGAGAAGTATTGTCTCCAAACCAAACTAAATGATAACTCTGATTTATATTTTACATTCAGATGCTGTCGCCTCAATATATTTTTATACATTTTTATTCTTTCTTTTTCTTTGGATTAGAGAAAGCATGTGTATCTGTGTATCTGTGATGTGAAAAAAAACTGCTGAATCACACACTCAATGAGATCTCCATAAAAAAAAAAGACAGAAAACAATGACAGGCTTTGTTTTTTTTCAGCCACATAATCCCGTCTGAGAAGAAGTCAGTGACAGATCTCGTTTGAGGTGGTATTTTATTAATTTCACTATTATCACTATATAAGTCTGCACGAGGAGATGACACTCTTTTACATCTCCATGGTGCGTACCATGGCAAAAATCTTAAATACATACCTCGGACTTAATGGTAGGTCTTGTATAACTAATCCTCTCTGTAAATGCCCCCTTTGTATCTGCTGATTTCTGAGCTTTTTTTTTCTCAGTGTCTCCGTCTTAAAGTTCAGTGAGCTCGCATTTTATGTTTTATATCAAAAAGTGAAAACGTTTAATTGAAAATTTAACCATAAAAAAGACAAAGTAAAGTATAAATAAATAAAAAAAAAACATAAATGCAGGATGACTTTTTATCTGATAGACTTTCAAGGCTGTGCCACTAAAACTTTTCATCTAATTAATAACAGAGGTCACTAGAGGTCAGTGGTCAAGAAGAGCATCCCTGTTATCTTGTGGTTCACCGATCCGCACACACACACCTTCCNCCCCCACACACATATGAGCACAGCTGAGATTAACTTTAGCTTTCGGAGCATTTCTGTGGCTTTGATCATTAAACATCTATAAGTAAACAGGCACGTCATTCCCTCAGATTAAATATTATGATTCAGTTCAAACCTTCAGCCTGAATCACAGCACACGCTGAAGACAGCTGCTGTGACAACACCCTAAACGCCACCAAACCTTAGATGATAGTGTTAATTCGTGCTATTTCAGGCAGGGGGCGCCACTACTACTTCCAGCCGTGTGCAGATTATGTCTGAATGGATTTGCAGGAGCAGGACACACCCTGTCTGAGAGTCTAGGTTGTGTCAAATACTGTGAAGTGTGTGCTTTTGATATAATAGACACAATAGATGTTGACTTAAATTTTAAACCTCTTCCGCTGATGACTTAAGTTATTTATTGTTCCGTTTGTGTAATTTGTTTTTATTCCCTCCATTACTGGAATTAGTTTTATACAGTCCTTTAGCTCATTTCAAGCATCCAGCATCCATCCTCGAGCTACAAAATAACAGTTAGTTGTTGAGTACATCCTTTTAAATTTGAACTTGCAGCCTGAGGTAATCCCTGTACCTGCAGTGCTCAGTATTAGGGAGTTGCTCTTCTGAGAAAAAAACTCAAACATGTCATGGAACCTGTAACAGTAGGATTCTGAGAACACCACAACTCCCCTGATTACCAGATAAAGTCAGATATGACTGGATACAACTTGAATTAGAGCAACAAAGAAGTAAATGTATCCTGGAACCTGTTGGATGAGGAGGATGAGTCAGTGTGATTCAGATTTTACTCATTAAGCACTTTTCACAATAACCAGAAATATCTAAACACAGTTCAAAAACTTGAATGTAATTACTGTAACCGCTTCCGCTATCCCAGCTGTCACTGGACGAGAGAGGCGGGGTCCACCCTGGACAGGTCGCCAGTCTACCACAGGGCTAACACAGAGAGACAGACAACCGTTCACACTCACAACATGAATATAATTACTCTCCATTAACACGACATGGTACGCCGTCAACACATAAATGAGGCTTAAACCAGCGATGCATTTTTGATTAGCCTGTCAGCTGCCAGCTGTTACCACAAAAACACTCTATTCAACATGCGATACAAATCTAGTGCACAACAAGCGCACAGGTGTAAAGGTGTAGTCAGTCTTCATCAGTATGTAGAACAACAGAGTCTGTTTGCTAAGGGGGAAAAAAAAATCATAATATTACTCAGTTGCATATAAGGAAACTTAAATCTTTGTCTCTTTGTGGTTATGGTGCTCTTGCGTTAGTACTATTTTATGTGAGGAGAGGATGCCTTTGTCATTTGGGATAACCATTTTGGAACAGGGGCGTGAATCCATGGGTCGACTGGGGCCTTTCAGTGTGGAGTTTGCATGTTCTCCCTGTGTCTGCGTGGGTTCTCTCCAGGTTCTCCAGCTTCCTCCCACCGTCCAAAGACATGCTGGTTAGGTTCATTGGTGATTCTAATACTGGTGTTAGCCCTGCGATAGACTGGCCACTTGTCCAGGGCGTGCCCCGCCTCTCGCTCGATTACAGCTTTGATAGACTTCCCCAGGCTGTTGCAGCCAAAGCCGTTAAACGGAAAGGGCAAAGGCCAAAGAAAACATAGAAGGACTGCTGCTTGGGTTTGCTATCGGCCAGAGGCTGGACTATCCACACAGAGACTTGACCTCATCTTGATCTCTGAGGCCACAAGGTGGCCAAGGAAAACACTGGAGGAAAAGAGCACAATATATCAAGAGCTGGTGAAGGAAAATGGGTGGTAACCAGGCGTATGGCAGTGCAGGTGGACACAGTAAGGGATCCCTGAGCAAGGACTATGGCATAGCTGGTGCAGAACGAAGAAGAGCCATCAGCAAAGCATCCGGCTGGCTCTGGGTGAAGAGCAGTTGGGGTAGTAAAAAGCCACTTGGAGACAGTTGAGGTCTAATAAGCCTGGACTGAAACGAGGCAGATCATGGGTCCTGGAAGATGTTCAACTAGCTGTCTGAATGCAGTTATATACATGATAAACAGAGTCACAGTGAAGCAAAGCTAAGAAAACAAATAAAATAAACTTATAGTTGAGACTGACATTTATGCAGAAATGTATTTGTACTGTAAAAATAAGCTCAGTTTCAGTTGACATACTATATTTACTTAGAGTCACACATGAACACGTTCTGTTATCAGGGAGACTTTTAGTTACTGGTTTGCTCGGCGGAATGAGCTAAACAGTATGTCTTTCCACAGAGCTTTATCTCTAAATAATGGGCTCTTACGGGATGTTTGGCTCCACGCCCGATTATTTAAGGAGTTTAGGACATTTGTAGCAGGTGCAGCAGCTTTACTGGATCATTTCCAGGGTACACGCATGCAGTGACTTGCAGCTTCCTCGGTAAACATTCACCTGTCATGGGAGTGGGAGCCAGTCTGACCAGTTATAACGAGGAGGCGCCGCAGGCAGCGGTCTTTTCGCAGCAGGCTTTTCATTTTCAGCCAATAAAACCTCTTTGTATTTTATTTCTGTTTTTCAGTTGTATCAGCTGTGTGTTGTTAAAAAAAGTTAAAGCCCATTTAGTTCATTGTGTGGAAAATACAAAGTTCTCATGAACAAGACCTGATAAAAACAAGGAAGTATAATTGTATAATTGTCCCTTCGCTTTATTTGAAACCAGAAGTATGAAACCCAACTAAGTTCCCCGGGCCAAAAGAACTACAATCCCTCACCCACTTCCTGTTTCACAGCTATAGCAGTGTGAGAGGCTTATGTCAGCACTTATTACATTTATACTACACACGCACCAAAAGAAAGAAAAACACAAATGAACAAAATATGCCTCTGTTGTTTATTCCTAATCTAAAGGAGCTTTAAAAACACTAAGTCTGCACCACCGTTGAGTTTTAATTGCTTCATTTTCCATTTTGTGTCATGTGACGATGAGTCAAGCTCCGTCCCGCATGGCTTTTGTGTTTCATGCGTGTCTTTAAGTCGTCCCCTGAAACTGTGACTCTACCGGGACCATGTCCTCGGGGCTCGCTGTGATGACGTCACACAAACACACATACTTCCTGCTAGGATACACAAAACCATGTGTTTGTTTTAGCTCATCAATAACCCACACAATGTGTCTGAGGCCGATTTTCATTACATCACAACATATTAATAGTTTCATGGAAAGTAACTGAGCATGAATGCTGTACTTAGTCTATATTATAAAGTTTAAAGTTTTTGCCCAAGATCATTCTTCCTGTTTAAATTACATAAATTAATTTCCTCAACAACGTGCTGCTTTTTTCTATCAAGATGTGAAACTGTTGGTTTGGTTCATATAAACTGGGAAGGGTAATAAACATTAAGTCAACAGACTGCGCTGTGTGCTCCAGGCCCTAAAATGATCCAGCCGGTATAACTGCTGGCCCTTTTTCCTAAGTGACAGGCAAAACCAACCGTTACTGCCTTGCCTCAGACGTCTTGTCGACACATGCCACCTCTTCTCCCTCCGGCGTTTTCTCACGCCTAGTGGAGTCACATCTCGTAGCGTTTGCTGCAAAACTTGAACCGTTCCCTTCTGCAGACCTGAGCTCTGCTTTGTTGTGTTTTTCTGGCACAGATAATTTACCTTATGCACTATGGTTCACACATGTAACATGACTTCCCCTTGCTCTCAGTCTAAAATGAGTTCTAAAATGCTAAAATTTGCTGACTGTGGCCTCTGGAAGGCTTATAGGAGCTTGCACGAAAGGACAGAGCCGCGCACTGAAACCATCTCTCCTCAGTCTTAATTGTGGAAATTCCTCCGTGGCTCCTTGTGTGTGGAACCCAATCTCCATAGCCAGGCTCAAGTACCTTTAATGATCCTACCTTGGATAAAATAGAGGTATTATAGTCCTAACGGCAGTTCTGGCTCTCAAACACTGCCCCCATTCATTTCTGAAACAATCTGATTCTCTCTCTACCTCCCTTTGCCCCCCTCTCACTATCCCCTCTTTTTTGCGACAGTCTGTCAACTGGAATCACTTGGCATGATGTTCACTGTTTCCAAGACATCTCCCTCCTGATGTCTTCTCACCGTCGTGGAAATCTATCGATAACTCAAGCAGCATCCGGACCGTAAGGCGCGCTCCCTTTCCAGAGAAAAAGAAAAACCTGTAGGAGGACACGGGCTCTTCATCCTTCAAGGACTGGTGTCACTGCAAGGTCAGCTTTAATCCCTCTTTTCTTTTCTGCCCGCTGCTTATTTACTTTCTGTTCGTGCTGATTCTTATGAGGACAAAAAAAAAAACATCCATAACAAACTGTTAAAAAACCCTTAAAGCTATTTCCTTGCCGGCACTATAGAGCGCTGTTAAGTGACATTAGTGTACTCGCTATCAGAATGGTCAGTGTTTTGTCCAAACAGCTGAATT
>JASGAT010384451.1:0-24904 GCA_030220025.1 Chelon auratus | reverse complement strand
GCTTAACTTTTACTGTTCTACAAAAAAAAAAACAAAAAAAACAAAAAAAAACGAAACAGCTCCATCATTGCATGACAAATGCAAAAATTTCATATTGGATAGTCACAGTATGGAGAGTTAATTTGGTAAAACATTCATTTATGTTGCATCTACAACGCTATATTTGCACTGGGCATAGGACAAGATGAAGCTAGGGTCCTAAAATCACATTGTCACAAACCAGTGATCATGGGGCCTCTGGGGTCTTAAACTCACCATTAAACACAAGGTATTAAACGATGAAATGCAAAAATATGGACTCAAGTAAACGAGTCAGAAGAGTTTGAAGTCATCTAATATTCCTCTTTTGCAAAAATCCTAATAATGGTGGCAGATCTTTAGTAGATGTTCTGAGTATTACAGCTACCACCTCTACCTACACGTTAAGGTATGCAGCGTATTGTTCTTGCTAGTCCTTCATCGACCGTAAATTTTATTTAACAGGATGTCTGTGGTGAAACAGGAGAACGGTTTGTCAGCGGGAATGTTTTATTTTGACCGCAGACCAGACAAAAGGTGCGGGTCAACGCCTTGTGTCGAATGAATCACAACTGAACCATCCATCAATGATGCTTGGACAGTGTAGATCATCTGCTGCATGACACCAGGGTGGGAAGGCTTTCCTGGGACGGGGCCATGCGTGGGAGAAGTTTCTTTTTAAAATCTGTTGTCTTTATGAAGAGACGCACAGTTGTATCAGTGTGCACCACTGAGAAGCATGGGTGAAGGACCAGGTGTGTGTCCAGGTGGGGTCATGAATAAGAAATGCACAAACCCCATCACTTAAACTAGTCTAAAAGTGTCGACTTAGTTTAAACTTATATTTTTACTATTTTAAAAACCAATCAGTTAACACTTACTGTCGAGCTGCAGAATGGAGTCGTAGATTTTACACTGGAGCTGTCCGGTACTTTGGAAAGCGCACGACATCCACAGCCCCTGGTACATGGCCACCGCCGTGATGATGTTGTCCCCGATGTACGCAGACATCTTCCACTGCGGCAGGACAGTCCCGATGATCAGCCCCACGATGCCAATTAATGAGAGGAAAAAACCCAGCAGCTGGATCCCGGAGTTGGCCATCCTCGTTCAAAGAAATTCAAAATAAATCAATAATGTGAATCAAACTTTAAAAATGATCGGTCAAGCTGGAGCGCACCTGAAAAAATGTATTGCCCTGATTAAAGTCAATAAATGTCGCAAAAGCTGCAGGTAGTGTCCGCGTCGCTGCAGAGTTGTGTACCGGGGGTCTTCAGTCGGGGATGGGCATCCAAGATGTGGGTGATGGTGTGAAGTGGGTGTGTAGTTGTCATGCCCGCTGATGCGTGGACTCAGAGCTCTGTGCTGAGGAAAGCCCCCTCTGCTTCCAGCAGAGCAACAGGTTGTCGCTCCACTGGACGCTTCAGCTCTCATCACTACGAAGTCACGTTGAATTGACTAAACTGATTCAGATTCTCATCAGTCTCTCCCTGATTCCCGGGATTACACCTTAATGACAGTTTAACTTAGAAGAGTTCAATAGAAAACTGATCAGTAAACTTTACTTTGATGATTTAGACGTTAAAAGCCTTTACCTTCTGTCTGAAAGAAGTACTGAATGTAGATTGTGTTTGAATGAATAGCCTTTATTATCTAAGGTTACTGGACACATAATATTTCTCAATAAACATCGAGGGTTTTTTTTTTTTTTTTACTTGATTATTTCAGTTCATTTAAAATTAAATGACATTAAATCCATTGATCCATGAATGTTTTTACTCAAGTTCTAATTTCATGTACTTGGAATAAAGTATTTTTGATTTTATTAAATAGTCTGAAACTCTGTGTTGAATATTTTCAGCACTATAGCCTAAAAATATTGGCACTGTCACTGTAGCAACTCACTGTAGCAACATATAAAATGTGGTAAAAGTAACAAAATTTAACGAAAAGCAACAAAAGTAACGAAAAGTAATAAAAGTAACAAAAATAACTAAAAGTAACAAAAAGCAACGAAAGTAACGTAAAGTAATGAAAACTAAAGTACTAACTAAAAGTAACTAGAAGTAACTAAGAGTAACTAAAAGTAACTAAAGTAACTAAAAGTAACTAGAAGTAACTAAAAGTACCTAAGCAACGAAAGTTATAAAGTAACTAGAAGTAACTAGAAGTCACTAAACGTAACTGAAAGTAACGAAAATTAACAAAAAGTAAAGAAACAAAAGTAACAAATAACTAAAAGTAACTGAAAGTAACTAAGGTAACGAAAAGCAACTAAAAGAAACTAAAAGTAATTAGAAGTAACTAAAAGTAACTAAGTAACTAAGGTAACTAGAAGTAATTAAAAGTAAGTAGAAGTAACTAAAACTAATTAGAAGTAACTAAAAGTAACTAAGTAACTAAAGTAACTAAAAGTAACTAAAGTAACTAGAAGTAACCAAAGTAACTGAAAGTAACGGAAAGTTACATTGCTATCTCTGGGCACGCGGTGCCCCGTCTGTTTGTTATGACAGTGTTTCGTGGTGTCATGTTAAACGCATAGTAATTTACTGTAGAGCTCCACCATTTGAAAGCTCGCCGCTCTCTCCTGCTCCGTACTTGCTACCCGCCCTCCTCCATTCACATCTCCTGTTACATCTGCGACTGAGCTCTTCTGTCTGCTCGTCAGAAAGTTGGACACTGCCTGCTTCAACCCACAAAGTGAAATAAACTACACATGAATTTGTTTATTCTACTGTTAACACGGACCCATTGTTTAACAGACAGAATCTTCCAGTTTATGTAAAAATAATGAGTGCAAATAATTGCAGCTGTTCCTCAGAGTAACAGAATCAGGAGTGCATCAGGGCAAAAAGTACGACAAAAAAAAAGCCCTACATTCAGTTAACTGTTTGTTAAATGCTGCTAAGAAATGAATCATTTCTTTTATTTGGGATTCTGCACCAAGAAAATCCTGAGCCAGGAATGAGCAGCAGTTCTACTCTGAGCTCCTCCCGTATGTCTGAGCTCCTTACCCTATCTCTAAGGCTGAGAAGGAAACTCATTTTGGAACGCTTGTATTTGCGATCTTGTTCTTTCGGTCAGACCAAGACGCGGCCCTTGGAGGCCTGATCCTCTGTTATGGAAGCTGGCTCTTGGGAATAGAATCTCCAGGGTCACTGCTAATAATGTTTTACTATATATATATATATTTATTGAGCATGCCAGTTGTAGCCACTTCCTGTGGTGAATGTCCAAAACCTAAGAAACAATAGCAAGCTTTGTCCGTGTCAGAGGTCAGGCCTGGCTCTGCAGCGTGTGTGACTTCACACTGCGGTTAACAATAGTCCTACAGCAAAGGGAGAGGAAGTAATAACCCATAAGCCTGGAGGAAGCGGTCCACGTAGCCTGCTTTAATCCTACCTGCTGCTGCTGGATTACTTATTTAAGAAGTAATGAGGCTTTGCCCGTTTACCCCTCTTCCACCGTCACGTCGTCTCCACCTCGCTCTGACCTTTCATTCTCTTCTCCCTACGCTTTCATCCACCTCTTCTCTCACCATAACTCTTTCACCCCCATTACTGTATTCAACCCTAACCCTAACCCAACAAATGCCCCATTGTTGCCGTGGGGAGGGGTGGTGAGCGTGTAGCTCGAGGAATCTGTTTCTCTTTGATATTGTGGTTGATGATGAACGTGTATAAAGAGAGGAGAAGGAGGAGGAGGGTGGTTGGGTGGTACAAAGTTGAAGGAAACATGAACTAAAGATGATGAAAACAAAGCATCTGAGGGTTAGAAAGGTATCACAAAGTGCCGGTGATAAGTGGAAGAAGAGCAGGAGGAAGATCAGGGGCCTAGCGGTGCTGTTGCTACCGGTAACCTGATTTATATGATGTCCTCTTGGCTGCTTTTCCACCCGGCTCCAGGACTGCGGAGAACACAAAAAGAACATTGCTCTTTCCCCTCTCTGCTCTCGCCTCTTTTTTTCCCTTCTATTTCAAAAGCGTAAACACACATTCGTCTTGCCGGTTTAGCCGTTGCTCAACGCTCAATAGGAGGCGAAAAAGAAAAACAGCTAAATCAGTCCAAAGAAGGCCACTAACAACATTCTCTCAGGGGCCCTCCCTCCCCGTCTCCGAGGCCTCTGCTGGGTCTGAAGTGAGCGAGTGGAGTGCACAGCCAATGATTGAAGTCCTTTAAGTGCCCTTGGAAGTCACTGAGGCATTAGCAATAAAACACCCAGCCGGGCCCACGGCTTTTCCCTGAAAAGCTCCGGGTGCGCAAATGAGGGGGATGGCGCCTGTCTCTCCGCGTCCCCCGCCTCCCTCACCTTCAGTGCTCTTATGCAACGAGGCTTGGCTTTTGTGCAGCAGCGGGACACGACCAGCGGATTGTGCTCTTGGTCTTGTGGACTCATTCTTCTCCCCCAACCCTCCGAGGCGCCGGGAGAGAGGCGCTCTTCACTCTTAAGACCTGGCCAAGTGCTACATGCAGGGCAGAAACATATTTGGACATTTATGGCCACAATGGACACAGTCACAGTTTCTGTGGATGCACGCTGCACACCAATGAGCATGAAAGAGGCTGCAGTGTAGCTGTGGGCTGTAAGAGAACCTCATCAGCAGAAGCAAATTTGTCAAATGACGTGTTTACTTTTAAATTTAAAAGGGAACTACTGTTTACTGTTTTTTACAACCTGGACCTTATTTCTGGCATAAAATACAGTTGTTTACTCACCCATATAACTTTTCCGTCATTTGCACTTGTTCAGGAGATAATTAGATCAGCGTATATCCATATAGTGGGAGTGACTGGGGCACCGAGACACAGCCTCTAAATAACGCATTATCTGCCACGAAGCTCGTTCATTCGCACCCGCGACGGTCGGCTTGTGTTTTGCTACTGCTTGTGTTTTGAATATTTTTCTGAGTTTGTGGACGAACCATAGCAGATAGTTTTGCAGCAGATAATGCGTTATTTAGAGGCTGCGTCTCGGTGCCCCAGTCACTCCTGCTATATGGATATACGCAGATCTAATTATCTCCTGAACAAGTGCAAATGACACCAAAGTTATATGGGTGAGTAAACTATCGTATTTTATGCCAGAAATAAGGTCCAGGTTATAAAAAACAGTAGTTCCCCTTTGAGGTTTCACTATCCAAATTTCATGAAAATCCATCAGATTATTAATCTACTTTACAAGTTCTGTAGCCATTTCTAATCTGTGCAGACATGTTCCCACTCTATATATGCTTCTCTTTAGTATTGGTTTATGTCTCATTCGACACCTTCTTCTGCACTGTAAAACATTTCAAGTCAACCTGATACTACAGTAAAAATTATTAGGTTATATCATCCGCTGAACAAAACTCATTTTATCTTCTATTTCTATTCACATTTCCAAGTTAAGATCAGTTTAACTAAATTCATATAAATTGGCATATTAAGGCGACTAATGGCAAGTTCCAGTTCAGTGGCACATAAACTTCAGACAAAGTCTACTCACGTCTTGCCAGAAATTTCACATTTATTTTATTCAGGCTCTTTAGAGAGGAGGAATTCATTCCTGTCAGGGAAATGGCCACCAATCTATTACGCTTATGGTGCCAATATTTTTGCTGATGTTGTAATACCGTGGTTTAATCCTCTTTCATAGAGCCTTGTTTCAAAGGTATCGTCATTTTATGGTAATAGTTCTGTCTAATTAAAAAAGCCTCTAGATTTCCCAGTATTCGATTCATGTCACCCTTCCTCCTCCTGCCCCGTCACTTTTTTCAGCTCAAAACTTAAAGACACGAGTTAAACAAACATTGATCACACAGACAAAACCCACAAGAAGTCGAGACAATGGATTAAAACATATTAAACTGAGTTCAATATCAAAAACTTGGCATGACGACTTAAAGAGAAGAAATATGTTCATGTAACTTAACGGGGGTTGTGATGTTTCACAGTGTGAGTTCTTTGTCGTCTTCTCTTTATGAATGTTGCGTCATCTCACATTTTTTCACGATAGTAACGGACCGACAGTGCTATGCAAGTTCAAGCACTGAAAAAGTGTTTATAAAGGCGACTGGACTTGTAGAGTTTTTGAGAAGTCTTTTCACCACTTATCCGAGAAGCTTCTTCATTTCTGGAGAACCTTCAGTTTCTCTGAAACAGAACATTCACAGACAAATTCACAATTTGCAAGAAAAAAAAAAATCTGCATTTCAAAGAGATTTACACAAACTGCTAGTCATTTGGGTGGTACCAGTCCCTTCTCACGGCCCTGCTCTTTGTTAATAACTTCTGTTTTTTGGGGGGGTTTTTTTGTCTTTTTCAGACCCAGCAGCCACAATGTGCATAAAAAAGGTACATTTTCCTTTTGCACCAGAATCTGTACGTATTGTTTTGTTCTAGCCTCTAGCTGAACCGGCATTTGCATTATCTGGACTATCATTTGCATTAGCCACGTCAGAGATGCTGGAAGCAAACCAGGTGATGTAACACCGAATACTCAAGGATGAACGTGTTCATGCACAACACTGCAAGCTGACCAGGGAGTGGTCATAAAGATTTCAAGGGCCTAATAGGCTCTGTGCATACACATGTATGCATCTAAAGAAAAAAAATCACTTCTTTATGACACAATTAACTCATGTTCTACCTACGACATATCTATTGTTAATTGTGTTTTGCAAGAGTCTATGCAAAATAATGCTCTGATAACATCAACAATAATAAAATGTTGGGTAGTAGTTTGGGTAAAAAAAGCCAAATTTAACATTCACAAAAAATCTTTTTTTACACTTAACAGAAACTCATTCTCTCAGCTTTGATCGGTGCAGCACAAACTTGTCCCCAGTATCTGAAGATATGGTCTCTGAAGTTCATCTCACAAAATGTATGGAAGCACAATATCTCTTTTATTGTGATGTATACACTTTCTGCAAAGAGACTGAATCTTTTTGGGCATAAAGAAATTAGTAGATATCCAAAGCAAATTTAAATAGTCATGTAATTAAGCCGAACACAGAAAAGCCAAGTTAAGCAAATTAAAGGAGAACTTGAAAACTGAAACGGTGCCGATGAGTCACTCTGTGCTGATTATGAAACCGTTGAATTTGTCACCTCCACCTCCAGTAAAGAGGGAGGTGACTGTATTCAACACGGCCGCGTCGTCCCTCCTGCTTAAAATGCCACCATGAAAAGAGCCCAACGTAGAGCATAGAAAAATTTATTCAGAAAAAATACTGAGCTACGTTTTAACAGCTTAAAACACAAGTTAAAGACAGTGTGAAGTCTCTTGTGGACCCGACAATATTATTAGTAGGGTTAAATCTTCTTATATGAACAGGGAGTGGAACATGCTGCATTAAAAAAAACAAAAAAAAAACAAAAAAACTTTTACACTCTTTTACTGCCCTCTGCTGCCCACAATGCAACATTACAGCCACTAAGTTGAGTTGTACAACTGCTCTATCAGAGTAGTTTTCTGCATGTTATACAAAGGTTGTTAAATAAAACGAACACTGTCACTTTAAAAAAAAAGCATGTATTTAACACTTTTAATCTCAAGTAAGATCACAATATGTTAGATACATGATACCGACCGAAATAATGCAAAACCATGAAGCTACATACAGAGGCTGTGTCATTATTTCAGCTGTGTGTCAGGCCTGTGGGTGCTTCTACTCTCTACTGAAAGGCGAGCCTTGTATAACATGTCAGAGGCTGATCACAGACGAGTGGAATATTTGCTCATGGAAAGTCAGATCTGGTGATCTCAGAGGAGGAGGAGAAGTGACGACCAAGTGGTGCGTCAAGCTCCAGCTGTTTGCGCGTCCGACGCGCCGTCCACTATGGAAATGGGTTGTCAGGTGTATAATTGAAACTGGCGTCCAAGAACATGGCGAGAGTTCCCAGAGTGGTGATGATGACAAACAGCCACAAGAAGAGACGGTCGACCACAAGGGCTATGAACTGCCAATCTCCTGTCATCTGAAGGGAACACACACACACAGGCACTTATTGCAAGCCCTGAGTCAGCATTGTACTGTACTGTATGAATGCAATGACACATGAACATCGCCGGGGCATGTGTGGGACACTCTGTGCTCGGGGGACCTGGAGATAGACTGAATAACAAGCTGCCTGACACTCACTGTGTCGTCCGTGTCCTGCTTCTTCAGCTGCTCGGCCATGAATGTCACAGCGGCGATGGCTGACTTCAGGTTGGGAGGGAGGATCAGACAGTAGCTGTCGGTGTTCGGGAGCCGCTGGAGCTGAACGGTGCTCTCACACCTGAAACACACACACACAGAGGGAAGCACAAGATCAACAAAGCAGGGTGGAAGTAGGATATAAAAGAACAGAAGTGGGTCTGGAAACAGTGACATTAGCTGCACTTAGTTGCAGCAAGGCATGTGGATGCCAATAAAAAAATATGAACATGTTGTGAAGTTGTCACAACATTTGTCCTCACTCATCCTATATGTAGGCACTTTTACAGCTTTTACACTGTAAAAAAAAAAAAAAATCCTTTATGAATACAATTTCACAGACTGACTTATTTTCCAAATATTTGAATGAATCAGTACAAGACCAGAGTCATGGTCTTGTGTAGTTTACTTTTGTATTTGTGCAATGTTTTTTTGCTAAATGCTAAATGCTAAGAATGCTCACAGTGAAACCCTCAATTTTCACCATCTTTGCTAATTATAGCGATAAATACAAATACAGCTGAGAGCGATGGCAGTGTACATGTTTTACCATAAAGAAACATGACCTGAAAATTACATTGTATTTGGATAAAATACATTATTAAAGGGGAACAACTGTTTTTTACAACCTGGACCTTATTTCGGGCAAAAAATACGATAGTTTACTCACCCATATAACTTTTGTGTCATTTGCACTCGTTCAGGAGATAATTAGATCAGCGTATATCCATATAGTGGGAATGACTGGGGCACCGAGATGTAGCTTCTAAATAATGCATTATCTGCAGCGAAACTCGTTAATTTCGCTATTTTTGTGCGACGCAGGTGAATATTTTTCCATATCTGAGGTTGTGGACGAAGCCGACCGTTGAGGGGGGGCGCGGCGCTCAGAGATGGTATCACCCAGAGTTTCGCTGCAGATATTGCGTTATTTAGAGGCTGCGTCTCGGTGCCCCAGTCACTCCCACTATATGGATATATGCTGATCTAATTATCTCCTGAATAAGTGCAAATGACACAAAAGTTATATGGGTGAGTAAACGATCGTATTTTATGCCAGAAATAAGGTCCAGGTCCAGTAGTTCCCCTTTGAGGTTTCACTATCCAAATTTCATGAAAATCCATCAGATTATTAATCTACTATATATTTATTAGTTTTTCTATGTATGTGGATATCTGGCCACAGTAATTCCTTCTCTGTAATAACTTAATATGCAGTGTTTAATCATTTTAAGCAGTTTATTACGTTTTTTTTTAATGAAGAATGCATTATAAAGTAAATATATACATTTATCTACTATAAAAACTGTAAATTCTGTAAAACTACACATAATTAAGATTAAAAGTGAAATTTGCAAAGGATAACCCACACTGTGCATTGTTACAGTACAAATTATAAATTAGAAGAAGAAAACAAATTTTATAGTCATGAACCATATATGAGAAAATGAAGATTTAACATTTTTTCTCTGATCATTAACTAACCCAATTTGTACTTTAATTTTCATATATTCCAGTATATATAGTGTATTTGTGCTTTAAAAAATCTGACCCATTACTGCACTGGCAGTAAAAACTGACAGTTGTTTCCAAAGAAAACATATTCTAAACTGGGTAATATCTCTAGTCAAAGCTGTCATGACAGACACTCAGACACATGTCCTCTGCAAGAAGTTAAAAAATGCAGCAGCACCCTTCCCACACGCTCCGCCAGCCGAGATTTATGTTGCATATGTCATGAGTCACTAGCTGTTCGCCCCCGCCGAAAACAAGCCATCGATGACATTACTTGTCCGGCGTAGGACATGCTGCAGGTTTGTCAGCGCTGTCTCTCCATAACATACTAGATCAGTCCTTGAGTGCCCTTCAGCGCTGAGTGACAGCAGCACACTCCTGACACAGGGTGACACTGACACAACACTAGGTCAACATTGACGTGATGCAGCGACCTCTGACCCCTTCATTCTTCCTCGCTCACAGCTGTTCCGCAAAGCAAAACATACAGGGAGGCCACCTATATGCTTTGTGAGAGACTGTAAATTCACTGCTCAACCACAACGCTACGTTTTGAATTGTACCTGAAGGATTTCCACCTACTACATATGTAAACAAAGGGCTAACAGGCCAGGTGATGGTGCGTTTGTGCTCAGTAAATCTGATGCATACAGTCAAGGCTCAAGAGGAATGATATTGCGTCTCAAACATTTCAGACCTGGTTGATTTTCTACCACCTGTTACTTCTGTACTTCTGTACCTGTACTTCTATAGCAGGCCAGTTCACAGCTGCTCGTGCCACAGATATATAGGTTCAAGCAAACACTCCCAGGGTGTTTACTATTTGAGAGAGATTCCACTTCCCCCTGCTGCCCTTTGGCTTCCAGCAACACTTTCACCCTTCATGTCTTGCAAACCTAAATGTGTTTTGCACATCTTCTGAGACAGATAGCAAGAGGGTTCTGGGTTTCTTTGTGGAGTGTGGATATCCTTTATTTGCTTGCGTAGGGTGTCTCCAGGTGCATTGTCAGGTTCATTCATTTTCTTTAACTAAGGCCCCAGTCGGCCGATAGATTCGATGTGAGGCATCAGTGCTAACCACCACACCATTGTTAGGTCAAATAGGTAAATTCAAAAATAGCCATTGGTGTGCAAGTAAGTATAAACGGCTGTGTGGACCTCTGTGATAGAGTGGCAAGCTTTCCCAGTGCCAGAGACAGGGTACACCTCAACTCCGATATACGATACTCCAGTCATACGATACTAATGTATGTATAAACTACAAATTGACACACCACGGCCCAGAGAGTCTGGAGAATGCCATCAAAGAAGAACTTGGGTGTGATGCAGCTCCGTTAAACTAAACTGAACGATTCATACACTGAAATCTGAAGTCAGTTACTACGGTTTCTGCTGCTACATAATCTTCAGCAGCTCATTCACCATCACGACGTGATTAATCAATCAACAGTGCTTCGGAAACAAGTGATGTATATAGCCTCTGGTGGCATGTACTGTATGCATGCCGTGAGCGCAGCCTTCAGCTAAATGTCACACCGCTGAACGGTATAAAAAATGGGTTTGATCACTTCACTACACTGCAGTCTTTGCTTTAATTAGTTTATCACTAAAACGTCACAATGCACGTCACCTGTCGTGTTCGCTCCTTCTCAAAACTTCCACATAAGTTCGTACATGCTTGCGCCACGCAGTTACACAGTGTGTGTGTGAGGTGTGTGTTGTGTTGACGATGTGCAAAAACCAGTCTGGCACCAGAAGGAGTAGGGCGTCAGAGGGGACGAGGACAAGTTGTCTGTGTCACAGAAAGACGCCGTGACAACAGATGGACCGCTGGACAATAAAAATGAACCAGCTCCTCCAGGAAGGGAGGCGTGTGCGGTCACAGCTCAGTGCAGAGCTATGCGGCGCTCTACGTGCTGCATTCCATCCACATTCCACGGGCTGTATTCATTACCACAGATACATGCAGCCTTTCTCACCGTGACGCACACTCACACGGGCACATGTACCGTAGGAACTACTATTGTAAATATACTTGCATGTTTATTGGTTAGAGGAGATGTCTGCACGCTCAATAAATGTGTTTACTTCGTGAAACCAGTTTGCACAAAAAGAGGATGTATACAGCACTTGCAGCAGGCAACTTATGTTTGTCTCCAAACATCCGACAAGGGCCCTGTGCTGTGAACTCTTGGACACAGTTACACAATACAGAGAAGTGGTTTGTGTGTTTCTGTCTGCCTTGATGGCACGATCATCATCTCCCCCTCATCTAAAACAACAAAAGCCTCCCATCACTCAGCACCAGCTTCCAGTCATCTATTCTTCACCCCCCCCTCCACCTCCTTTCTGTTGGATTACCCCTTAATGCCCAGCCAAAACAGAGGCTTAGGGGCTGGCGACTGTACGCGGGACCGTGGGGCAGAATCTGATGCCTTTGGAACGGCATGAGAGAAGACCAGCACCAGCCTGATCTGCTTCAGGGAACTGGAGAGCTGTTTGTGATGATGGCCCTGGGCTGGGTGGCTAGGCTGAGGTCTACAGATCAGGCCTAACATTATGACCACCTTCTGAATATTGTGTAGGTCTCCCTTGTGCCTCCAGAGTAGATGTGACTCATCGAGAATGGACATGGGCCTTCTGAGGGTGTCCTGTGGTGTCTGGCAACAGAATCAGTTTGGGATCTAGTGAATTTGGAGGCCAGGTCAACGCATTGTGCCGTTCTTTTTTATTCCCAAACCGTTTTTGTGTGTGTGCCTGTGTCAGGCTGCATCCTGCTGGGGATGGCTGCTGCCATCAAGGAGTGTCATTGCTGTGGGGTGGGGGTGCCTGTCCTGGTCTGGTCTAGGTGGGTGCTACATGTCTAAGTAACATCCACACGAATGCCAGGTCCAAAAGTTTCCCAGCTGAACATCGTATTGTCACAAGATGGTCAATGTTATTGACTTTTCCTGCCAGTGGTTTTAATGTTGTGGCTGATAGGTGTATAGCTTTTCCTTTTACCTCACATACTGCAGTTTTAGTCACCTAGCTTTAAGTATACCTAAAGTTGGCATGCATGGATATAGTTTCCATATTCGTGATCGTCTGACATCAACTATCTATTTGGCAAGTTGGTACTTAGGTTCTGTGTTAGAGTAAAAAAAGCTCCTCAGAGGTCAGATAATATGTTTGTTTTTTTAAAAAAAAATGTATTGGTGTAGTAAAGAGAAATGTATTTTTTAACTAAAAATCTATCAATATATGGAGCCGGGTGTTTAGTCAAACTGAGGACATACCAGAACCAATAAATGCAAGATTTGTCAGTGACTCGTTGATTGATTGTAATGTCTATCAGCCTAATGTCCAACAGTCGGCACCAAAACATGAATAGACTTGAATGGAGCAAAGAAGCAGATCATGTGACATGCTGGCATGGTTGAACCAGATCCAGAGCTGTCACTCTTCCAGATTAAATAAATACAATTAATGATCGCCAAGAGTTTCATGTATTAAAGCAGATCTGGACAAATGTCTGCTTAATGTCAAGCTACAGATTCATCGTTGACATTCTTGTCAGGGAATTTGTATAACCCTAACCCTAACCCTTAACTAGCGCTTTCCACTATTTGTTGTAATTTTATTCACCAGTGGTCAAACAAGTAAAAGAAAATAACTGTCTGACTTATGGATTATGAAAGAAACGTTTGGTTGTAGCCGTACAGTTCTTCTAAAATGAAAAAAAAAAACACTTCTTGCTCTGTAATGTCTATGTGTTAATGAACTGACAGACATAAAAGAAAGAGGGCATGTTGCCGTTGATACTTAATACTTGAAGGGCGCAGATTTCCAGCCATTTGAAATTCATCAAATTCAGAAGTGATACGAGTGGGAAGTATACAAACTCAGGACTCTTGAGACTCTTGGGAACATCGAGGGCCTTTGTGCATGAAGCATTTGGCTCAAAAGTAGAAATACCAACACACCGTGGTTTTCCTCTGGGGACCATGAATATCTATACTCTGTACTACGCTCAAATATCTTATGCAGATTGGGGCAACACTAAAGCTTAGATGGTACTAAGAAAGCATAATAATAATCATGAAAAAAATATTAATCTATCAATCATTTTGTAAGCCTTTATTCAAGGCTGTTATCAGAACTGTTATCAGAACATGAACATGAATCTAAATCACTGAACGTTATTGTTTCTCTTCTTTCACGCGGATGCATTGGATGTGGTATAAAATATGGGAGGCCGAAGGAAGTGCACATACTGTTACGGTCCTGACAGATTCTCAGAGCTGCTGTGATGACGGTCGTAATCCTGCCAGCTCCAGCACACAGTGTACTTTACTGTAATAGCTGGTCTGGCATCGGAGGCAACGTTCACACTTTGGCACACCCTACAAGGAAAAGATTCATGCCTGCCCTGGCTTTTATTAACATTAATCGAAATGGCTTTCCTCAGGTACAACGTCAGGATCAGCACATCGCAGCCTACAACGACCGCCGTGGTCATTACTGCGGCTCGGCGGTTCTTTACAGTCTTTGACAGTTAAGAAGATAGACTCTATAACTTTTTGGCAGGTTGTCGTTTTTAATAACCCAAAGCAAGGACTAGATCTATAAAGTCTGATCCAATGAAATGTGTTGTATCTTTTCTTCAAACCTAAAGCAGCATTTAAGAGATTTATGTAACTGCAGCTGTAGAAAAAGGGGTAACTAAGTAAATCCCTGGATATTCGTACCATTCGTAGCATATGAAAGCTACATGTGTTGTGAAAAGCTACAGATTGTGTTTTCTTGTTAGTACAGGTGGCCTCACCTGTCTCTCCACGGTATGACAAGATCAGGGTTAATCTTGCGAAAGAAGTACTCTCCTCCAGGCTGCCGTCCATTGTAGCTTCGGATGGGCGTATCGTCAGAAGACTCCTCCTTCAAAAAAGGCTCCTCAGGGTTCGGCCTAGCCATGCCAATATATTTGGGCAGGAAGTGAATAAACACCTAAAAAATGGGAGAGTAAAAATTTGGTGAAATCAGATTCCGAAGAGGGTTTGAACTGACTAAAATGGCAGCTCGGTTATTTTTGATGAAGGACCCGGCCTCACATTTCGAACCCAGTGTGGCATGATGTGCGTGCTGGGCGTTCGGTGGTGCAGGTTGAGGACGACGACGCTCAGGATGACAGAGAAGGTAACCAGGATCATGGTGAACATGACGTAGTTGACGATCATCGGGATGCCGAGGGACGTCTCCGGGACCCTGTCAGCCAGCAGCAGCATGAAGACAGTGAGAGCGATGAGGACGGAAATGGAAAGAGTCATCTTCTCTCCTGGGAAGAGAAAAGGCAGTTTGGGGGATTAATTGTGACGGTAAGGATGAAAATATTAGAGCTCTGCTCTAGACCTCTGTTCAATGCTGACGTGGGCAGAATTTAAGACGTGATTTTATTTGACTGTTTGTCAAAGAGAAGAAGAAAAATGCTTCGGCTTTTAAAGGGTTTCTCAAAGACATGTGTTTACTAGTCTATTATACTGACTCAGCACAGTCTCACAGATGACCTAAAGTGAGTTTATGCTCCATGTTTATGCCATCAATCCTGTTGCTTTCTGATGATTCTACGTATTTTTTCTGCAACGTCAGTAAAACGTCATTCTGAAGAGTGGCGGTACACAAGGCCAAAACTTCACAAAGTGGAGTCCTCAGCTTTGGCCACTTCCCATCTCCCTACACTATATGAATACATTGCTTTAAAGGTTGCACTGACTCATGAAGCAGCCTGAATTAGACACATGCCGCTTGCCATGACGTTAGACAGTGCATCACTTCCTATACCCCCTCTTGGCAGTGATGCGAAGTCGCAATGTCAAAACACATCAGATGTGCTGACCTGCTCCGGGAGGCAGGTAGAAGACGAATATAGCTAGCACGCTGGTGAGGATGCAGGGCACGATGATGTTGATAACATAGAAGAGAGGCTTTCTCTCGATGATGAGATAGAAGGTGATGTCCTCGTACAGGTCCTCTTTGACGTTCTTCCTTGACGGTTTGTGACAAATGGCCCATTCTCCATTCTCTGTGGAGAAGGAGAGGTAGAAGGTAAGAAAAAGAAGGGGAAGGTTTTATTCCCAGCAATCTGGTAAAGCTTCTTCTTCCTCTGATTGTAGAGCTTCTCTGTTATCTGGAGAAAGACACTTCCTAGCTTCTTCTTGATTTGTTGAAGTTTGGTTTCATTCATAACTCTTAATACAAAGAGATGTACCGACATCCAATTAGCTTATTCAGCACTGTGTGAAAGGACTTGGATGTGACAGGCGATCATTTACATTTAAAAGTCCCACACTATAGTTTAAAACAAAAATGCAGCCTCGGGATGAAAAGCACTAACCAGTGAAAGCGTTCTCGTCTATAACAATCTCATGGATCTCTTTGCCCTCATCATCCAGGAAGTACTGCAGGTCGACCTCGGAGGCATCGTATGTGTACGAGCGGAAAACCATGCTGCAGTTTTGCCAGTCAAACGGGAAGTAGGCCACCTACGGGTTGTCGTTCGGAAGGAGAAATCCAATCATTATGCAAAATCCAAGTGATATCAACGGTATATCAACATGCAACATGTAAGACATTTAAATAAGTGAACTGAATGTGAACTGAAAGAGCACCTCTATAGAGCAGGAACTGCGGTAGATGGCTGGTGGGAGCCAGTTGACTGTCCCGTCACTGTAAACTAAGACGTTGACATACAGAGCCACGTCAAACTGACCATCGTTGCTGCGGGGAGGAAGAGGCAAATGTGATGCTCACGTGTCAGAGTGGCCAATTTCTTTTTCTATATTCACAAATACAAACACGTTGTTTGCTGAGTCAGAAACAAATCGGAAGGCTGAAACATTTCAAATCATGTGTCACTCCTGTGCAACATTTGTCGTCTTTAGTTTTTCTACTTTTTTGTTTCCACAAGGCTAGAAATTCCGCAAAGACGTTCTGTTCACATGCTCCTAATTGTGATTAATACTAAGCATGTTCTCCGTTTGACTTTAAAACATCTGCAAGTTATCACTTAACACAGAAGAGAACTAAAGCTAGATATCTGAGTAGAATCCAAAGTATTTAGTCAAACTAAAGTTTTGACCTGATAAAAAGTCAAAGGATCAGCAAAGTGATTTGGGCTCTATATTTCATGGCGGCCTATCTTGTGAGTGGTGGATTGACCTTGCCTTTTGGAGCAGTTAATCACGATGTTCTGTTTTCTGTTTGTCAAGAGGGGCGATTGTGTAAGTGTGAGCGCAGACAGGACACTCACTTGTTTATGAGGTATATGTCAGGACGCCACACCTTGTTGGGAGGAATTCTCAACACATCAATGTTGTCATACTCCTCTGGCTCCCATGACAACCTGTAGTCTGTCCACGCCTGGGAAGGACAGAGGGAATGGGGGAAAAGGCAGCAGTGAAGCAGGAGAAAGAAAGAAAGGAAGAAAGAAAGACTTGCCTTTGACAAGTCCTTTACTGACGGGGGCACACACGCACCACTGTCACAAACAGTCCAGCCGTCCTGAATTGTAATTAGCGGGAGACGGGAGACCGAGTGAGTCAGAGAATAAGAGAGATAAAGCAGGAAATAATTTGTGGTTATAAAAAGTGACAAGTCTATTTAAGGCCAGGGCGACAGAGCAGAGGAGAGAGGAGTCGGAGCGAGGCTCAGTGATGAAGACGAATGCTTTCGAGCTCATACCAAATTCATGAACACGTTGGTTGTCATCTCGCCGTTCTTCTCATTCTGTAGCGAGATAGAGAAACACAGAAAGAGGGAAGGAGGAGGGGGGCGTAGATTAGTGATGCCACCAAATCTTGTTGTGTATGACAGCGCCATTACTTTCAAAGCTCCTCTATGGAAACTAATAGGGATCAGGATGAATGGGTGACCCTCCAGTGTGTTTGTGTCTTGAGAAATAGCGCGACATTTTCATGCGTGTGGCTTGAAATATAAAGGGCGCAGAGTAATTTGCTTGTGTGTGTGTGCGAGTGCGTCTTGGATGTTACATTATTTACCAAGCTGACAAGCTGGGAGAGGGTCATCCCCACCCGCACCATCACCTTGTCCTCCCAGCTTCGAGCCGGCCTCACTTTCATGTTGTAGTCCTGGAATATCTTCCGATGGAGCCGTCGCTCTGTTTCCGAGGCTCCTGGATGAAGAGATGATGAGGTGAAAAATTATAACTAATGAACCAAGAGTCGTCATCACCAGAGAAAAAATAGAACAGACAAGGCTGAAAATTGAAGGGCAGAAGAAAAACAAGCAAGGTAAGAAGTCGTACAATGAATGCAAAATGATAAGCTACAGACAAAAACTTAATTTTAAATTCCACGTGTGAAGATGAACCTAAACTAAATGGATTGTGCCAGTGGTGACATGCCAGGAAACCAGATGCACCTCAGTGATGGAGATTTTCATCACATGTATCACACAGGATGCACAATACGTTGACAATCTTTCATCTCTCTTTCACGTCTTTTAGGGTTAATAGTGTTGCAGTCACCTATAAAGCCAAGGTTTGAAAAATTATTTACTTGACTCATTGATGAAAAAGGAACCAAAAAACACAGATAGAGACACAACAGGAAAAAGTGCTTGAGCAAGAGTTGGTGCAAAAGTGATATGTGATGTCAGAATAATCTAAAAAAATGTGTTTCTGTTTGGGAGAATTTCAGTGAACGCCCCCGAGGCCGGGACAATGCTGAACGTCAGCAAAATCTGGTCTTGACAGATCCCGAGATAGAAGACGTGGTCTCCCTTGCTTGCTAATTATCCATCGCTCACAAGCATCAACCACCACAACTTTGAGCAAATACAGACAACCTTATAACTGACATCAACACATTTGAAATGAATCACATCTCATCAATCTGTCTTGTTTCTTGTGTGCGTGGCGTTCTCGACAATCCAACAAAAAAAGCCCAAACAAATTCAAAAAAATCTGGAAAAACAACCTCCCAACTTGGGAACTGAGACCATCCGGGCAGCATGTGAATGCACCATCAGACCATTGGATCAGTGAGTCATCAATCAGCTGTGGTTGAGAGGGGGTTTCAGTTCCCACTAAGATGCTAAAAATATCATCTAATCTATACTCAGGATGGAGTGCGGCTCTGTCGTATGATTCATATTCTAATAGTTCCATGCTAAACACATACAAAGTATTAATATTTGATCTGAAAAGGTGTGTGTAAGAGAAATCATCATTAGCATGCTCAGCAAATTTGTAGCTCAAGGAGAATTTGTTTCATTTTATCCATCTTGCAGAGTTGTACAGTAGGCACGATGACAAGCAGCTCCAAATATGTGCGCCAGTGCCTACTGACGAGGGGCCGCCTTTCATTTCAAATATGTGACCAAGCAACACGTAGAAAAGACAGACAAGGACAGGCAGGGCAAGCAAAGGATACAGTCAGTGGGGCAGGTGGTGTCTGATGGGTAGCAAAGGTGACTGAGCTAATGTAATTGATATGCAGCAAGGGGAAGGGATCAAAGGGATGTGTGGGATACCAGCTCCATCAGGGACAAAAATAAATTCTGATTAACCAACAATGATGTGTTAATATGATTCATTACATGTGTGCCAACGGAGGAGAAGCAGGGCAGTCTTGGATTTTTTTTTGATTTTTTTTCTTTTCACGAGGACGACATTAAAATCAATGATAGGACGTGAGGTACGGGCTTTGGTTTCCTTTGGGATTTCACTCTCGTCACAGGGGAATACAGCTGTAAAGTCACCCTGGCTGCAGGACTCACAAAAGAACAAGAATACGCCACAACCCCTGTGGAGTTCACCAACCAAGCTTCTGGTTTTTGTCTTTCCGCTTCCATTGCAAGGTAGGAAGGTCAAAGTCAAAGTCCTTCAGACGTACCCAGATAAGACCTAGTCACTGCAAGTCCTATCAGATTGATTTTCATCCTAACCACCCAAAAAATAAATAGATAAATTCAGTCAATAGTAATTTAAGTGACGCAGTGAAGCTGAGATGCTTGTCTGTTATCAGATAATACTGTAGCTGTCGGACTTATAGTAAAAAAAAAGTTTGCTTAACAGTGGAGACGCAAAGGGTTCTTTCCTGGGCAGCAAACAGCAGCGGTGGTGTTAGGGCAGATAGAGGAATGGGAAGACCGCAAGCACAGGTCGCCCACAAGCACAACAAGTATGGGGTCAAAGGTCAAAGTCAAAGTCAGTCACGTATTTTTGTTGTTCTCTATCCCCTTCTCTTCCTTTCTGTCTTGTTCACATTTAAACGTACAGACGAAGGACAGTGTTTAGGACTATAAAACCTTTTTTGCTGGTATAGTGCCGGGAATGTCATCTCGGAATTAAGAAAACAAGTTTAGCTTAATTATGTGAACTATAAAATTAGTTCCTATTGGAATTAACACCAGCTAAAAATATCACTAACCTTAATCCTGAGGTCACTGTCTAATTAAAACCAATGCAACCGAAGTACACGCCGCCATACCTAGCAGTGTCCTTACCAGTGGAAGCGAGACAAAAGCAGCCGAACGCGATGAGAAACGCGTTCATTCGAATGTTCAGCTTCATCTTCATTTGTCCAGTGATGGCAGTCATGGCATCTTTTATAAAACTCCTCCTGTGCCAATTAAAGGCCCCTCTCTTGGCTATAGTCCGCCACTTCCCTGAAACAGCTTTACCTGGAATCCGAATAGATGAGTGTCTAACTGTAAAGCTCAGATGCGCCTCTCTAGCTCAGGCAAATCGGTGCACACCTCCAGTTCGATTACAGCTAGTTGGCTCCCCCAGCACTGCTCAGCTAACGACACTCTCCCCTGTCCCTTCGTCTCTTTGTGGCCGTGGCTCAATGGGCGAAACCACGGCCTGATTGGGTGCGTGCACTGGGAGTGACGAGAGGGCGGAATGTGTTTGTACTGGGAAGCCTGTGGGGAAGGCACCTGTTGGTGCTCACCAATATGAGGTTAGCGCTGTGGGGAAGGCGGGTGGGAGGTAGAGGAAGTGGAGGGGGCGGGATGGGGTAAAGGATTGGCAACCGGGCTATGGCTTATGACAATGGAGATATTTTTGGGGGGAGAGCAAGTGGGCAGGGTGGAGTGTGAAGTTGATTGGGGGCTTGACTTTCTCTGATGGGCTGAAGCCGAAGTGGATTATAGGCGGCATGTCTTGCTCGTTTCACTTTTAATGTCTTCTTCATCCTGTGATTCGTCTCTGCTGGAAGGTTTGAAGGGAGTCATTGGGTTTAATATTGCAAAACTCAATGTAATGCTTAATATTTAAAACTTTCTGTCACACAGCTCATTATTTTACAGGAATAACTTGTCATTAAAATTCCCATTTTGTGTCCTTTACACAGCGGTAAGTACAGTCACCTTAAAGAGTGTCCTGGGGAAAAATGAAAGCCACCATGTCTGGAATTTTAACTTCCAAGCCCACTGCCCAGTGGCAAAAGAGACTCAGTATCACGGCAGCCTTTATATGGACACTACCATTCCACTAATAATCAGAATAAAAAACGCCTCACCACATGCATATCCGCCTTGATTGGAAGAGATTGGCCCGATCAGGAGGAATTTTCAACTGGCCTTAGAAGGGTGTTGCATAATAACTAGTTTGATCTAGTCCATTGCTCTCCAGTTGAGTAAATGCATTTTTTCAGCACAAGTTGGCCCAATGACAAGTCATAAAGAGCAAAAGAAGGAATTGTTCAAACAAGTGTTTAAAAAGATAAAGCTGGAATCAGCGTGGATAGTGCCATTGCTCATCTTCGGCTGGTGAAAAAGATCTTCAGTTATATTTTCACAAAGGTACATTCTGACTGATGCTTTGAGGTTGGATCTGACCTGGGTACACTGAGCTGAAAGCAATCTGAAGGCAGCACATAGGCCAACTTTGTCTGGGATGGTTTCATTTTCTACAAACGGAAAGATTATACAGTCCCAAAAAAGAAATTAATTCAGTCAAATGGTGGATTTAACAAGATTATACTACAATAAGTACTACAAAAGGTTGAATCTGAGAAACAGTCCTGTGATATCAGAGCAGTAATGGCGATTATAACAAGGAGATAAAGACAGTATTTGGAAAGCAGACAAGACATAATTCAGGAGGGTAAAGCCAACCATGATGTGACTTTATATGTCACTAAGCCTTAGGCCATCGAAGCGTATCCACAGATCATGTGGAGTCACAGCCTGCACGGTGGAGCCTAGTACCAGCAAACATCTTGGCAGGAGCAGTGATGTGAAGTCAGTAGTGATGGAGGTTTTTTTTTATCAGATAAAGAGCACCCTTGTCTCGCTAATACTGACGTTGAGGTGAGCTTGAGGCAAGAAAAGGTGTCGAACAAAAGCAGAGAAATGGAGATGGATGTTGTTGCCATAGAAATGGTGAGGGAAGCTGTGAGACGTGAGGACGATGCGCCCATTGATCGATGAAGAGGAGGCCTTGAAGTGAACGCCAGGCTCTGCAGCATCTCGGATCCTCCGTGTTGCTCGTTGTGAGGTCTTTATTTCGAGGGTCATAAAGTTTTCTTCTTGTTGCACAAGATAAGGAAAACACTTGCCTTTCCTCCTTCACCAGCATTCTCAAACTTTTTGTTTTTTTCTCACTCGCATCTCGGGTAATTCCATCCTCTGGCAAACATTCCAGCCCGAAAAGCACAAACAGGCCATAAATCAGAGCCTCGAGGAGAGGTATAAGTGTCTGTGAGTTGCCCTTCTGCACGCAAGTTCGTTTGAATTAGCGATACGAGCCCCTGTTTGTGTTTTGTGGTTCTCAATGCTGCAAATTCCTCCAAGGTCAGAGTGTTAGATAATAACCCGAGGAGTAGCGTGTAGCGCGGCGATAATGCTGCAAAGAGGTCTATAACATTGAAGGGCCATCAGCACGGTCGCCAAATGGACTGACGAGAATGACTGCAGACTTTCGGCCTCCGAATGCTTCGGCTAATGGAGCTCACAGTGCGTGTATGCTTGAGTGTATTTACACAAAGAAATATCAGGGAAGCCCATGCAGCAGTGTCCGGTGACCTGTGCCAGTGCGGGGGTTATTAATAGCAGCCCGGGCGGCAGCATTCTGACGACAGATGGAGTCTTTGATATTCTCCCCCTTCAGATCTTTATTTACAAGATAAAAAACAAGAGCACATGATTAAAGGGACAGGTGCGCGCTTGTGTCATGTGAGAAAATCAAAAAGAGGCCCTGTGATGTGAGCGTGTTTACATAATGCGAGAAAGCACAGAGTACAGTGTACGGTGGGAATTCCACAGGCTATTGGTGCAGCTGGTGATTCGGGTCGGCGGTGCTGCTCCGCACTCCGGCATAGGAATAGCCTCCATGTAAACGCACGCATACGCCGGTGCCTAAAATACAAAGGGGATTACTACGGCTGCAGAAAATATCCACAAAAGCATGTGCCACACTCCGTACACATTCTCACACGGGGATAGGAAAGGCACAGAGCCTGCTTGTTATAGCATCTGCTTTGTCTTGGTGTTTATGTGCTAACACCACATATGAATATCCAAAGCTGGATCCACACTTTAGGCGGAGCTAATATGCTAAAAAAACACACCAGTAGTTTATATTGTAAGATTTATACACATGTAAAGTATGCTAACATTTGCTTGGTGGCTATATTTCATGCGATAATCACATCTTTTACACATAGAGGATTTTCTAACTGTTTTAAATCTATTCAGATTCCACATCCTTTTGCAAAAAGTGTAAAATAAATCTGGTTTGTCAGAGTATGATCCTTCTAAATGGGCAAAAACAGAGATGTAACTGAAATTTAAGTGTATCGTTGGGACCGTGACTCAAGGCGGTTCAAGAAAAGCCAAACGGTCCAAAGTTTCAGGGGTATTTGAAGGGGTCAGTGGGCGTGTGGTTGAAACTAGCGTCGGCGAAGATGGCCAGGGTGCCCACGGTGGTGAAGACGACGAAGATCCAGAGGAACATGCGGTCCACCACCATGGCTACGTACTGCCAGTCCTCTTTGAGCTGGAAGATGGAAGGATTGACGAAAGGATGGAGGAGGACAGATGAAAAGAAATGAACGGGGCAAAAGGAGAAGATGGGATGAGGGAGTGGTGCAAGGGTGGGAAAAGACAGGAAGAAAAGATCAGAAACCAAAGGATACTAATGAAAGGAATGAAAAAAGCAATAGGAGCAGGAAATAAAAGATGGAGGAGACTCAGCGAGGCAGACTTACAGCTTCGTAATCCTTCTCAGCCTGCAGAGCCTCAGCGATATAAGTGATGGCATCTATGGCTGACTTGAGGTCATCAGGAAGCGAAAGGTAGCTACTGGGGCCGTCAATGAACTTCCTCAGGTCTGTACACATGCCCTCAGGCTGGAACCTGCACGGCAAAACACATTCATTAACCTCTCAGAAAGCTATCCATAACTATCCACATGACACATAATACTTATAACACATTACTGGTAACGCTCAATCTGCACGAATGCACACAAGCCTGCAGTTGTCAGCCTACGCAAATGAAAGCTGTAAAGAAGATGTGGAGCCAGACCACTCTTAAGTCACTCAGAAGAGAGAAACAAAGAGAAGGTCAGAGGGGCGACCCCTCTTTCGGGTGCTGTCGGAGTCGCCGCTCTGCATCTGCTGACCGTCTCTCCGGCGGTTGAGAAACACGATGTGTGTGCGTGCGTGTTTCTGTGTTTACTTGCGTCCCTTAGCTACCAGCTGTCAGCTGCTCCAGGGTGCGCGGGGAAAGCTGGGACAAAGTTCCTGCGGGTACCTTCATAACTCCGCTGTCGCTCAGATATTCTCACACGACGGTTGTAACAATACAGGTCGCATTGGTTTTCATTCTTAAAGGCGTGACAAAGAAGGAGGGTCAGAACTAACGCAGCGTTTTCCACGTTAGCGCCTGGTCGTCGCGGCGCAAGTAAGGTATGAATAAGATAGTAAGAATAATCATTATACTCATTTCTTCAGATTCCCGCACAGTGTAGTGCACCACGTCCCTCAGCAATGACACAGGGATTACCATGTAGGGAGACTTTCACAGAGCTGTAATACTCCTATAACCATAAGTGGTGATACAGCATTAGTCCCTCGGCAGGACACGCAACTAAAACTGCATTGTGTCTTAATTCAAAAGGAGATTTCTGCTTTATTGCAACTATTTAGTGTTGTCCTATGGGTTACAGTGAGATTATGACC
>JASGAT010384450.1:384-12906 GCA_030220025.1 Chelon auratus | reverse complement strand
AATTCAGGGGCTGTCCATTGCTTTTTTCACATGGAATTATTTCTCTCCCTTTTTGCTGCTGCAAAATATTCATATCATACGTAAAGCGTGGCATTCCTGCAGCGCTATAATAACTGTGGGCCCACAGAGTAAACAGTAAGTGATTTCACACGGAGATAATCCCGCTTGGTGAGCAGTATGAGGAAGTTATTTGAAGGGAATATTATCCACACCAGTCTCGACGAAATTCCATGCAGATATTTATGCTGGATATATGCAAGTCCACTGTAAATCTGTGAGCAGCCACCGCACCGCATGCACGTCAGGGGCGGAGGTGACTTGCAGTCTGTGAAAATGTCATCCCTCCCTCTCAGATTGTTGACGATAAAGCTGAATATTGACGTTGTATCTTCCTGTTCCTTGAGACTGGGGCTCTGTGGTGGCTGTTTTACATTCCTGCATAAGGTCAATGAGTAACACAAAGGAGGAGCATCCGAAAACACGGTCAACATTGAGTAGCTGGCTTATGACTACTACAATGAGGAAATAATCAGACAGCAGTTAAAATCAGCCATTGTCTGAACAGCTACTCAATGTCTGGGTAGTAACTTTTGCTTGATTTTTATGTGAGTTCATATGGTGAAGTAGTGGCTTATTCTAATAAAGTTTAATAAAGTGGGTGAACCGGAATTAATACAAAATTACAACAGAATGAGGTGTTCATTGTAAACCTCACAGAACACTGAAAAGAAATACGGATTACCTTTTGGAAGCGTTGTCTGACCACAAGGAAGATTTGGTTTTGCTCTAATGACTCAGTTGCCAATGAACCTCGGATATTGATCCCGTCTGCTTAGAGCTCAGTAGATGATTACACTGAACAGGCATTCACTGATTAAATCAAACTGTGTAAATGCCCCAAAATGTGCCTTACATTTGGCTGCTGATTCATTTTGAATGTACGTAGTGACGCTGTCTGGATACTATGTTTGGCCTGTTCTCAACCCAGGCACCCCCAGCCAAAGTATTTTAACACACCAGTTTCTGTTCGCTGGTTGAGATCAGCTGTAACCAGATCCTGTGGATGTGTGGAAAAAGGAGGCATTTTACGACAGATTCCTAAATTTATGGATGTTGTGTCAGTAGGTTTCACCTGCAATTTATAGATTTTGTGAATGCAGAACATATGATCGTATCAAAGTAATGAAACAACTAACTACATTAAATCTCCTGGAGCCCTTTGAGTTGTAATGCTTTCGTTTAGCCAATGCAAAGGAGTTCTTTTTATAAGGCTTTTAAAAATACTATTTTACATTACAACCAGATGTTTGAGGCTATAATTTTCTCAAAAAGTCGCAGGCTGGGATTCCAAACCTCAAGTGCAGTGTGTTCTTAGTACATAGTAATTAGTTCTTCATTTAGTGAAAACAAACCCCACAGCGTTGAGAAGGTAAACTTCTGCAGATTTCCTGCCTGTGATTTTTGTGCAGCGACGGTACAGTGGGAATGCATTTTTGCAGTTTGCCCGCTCATCCAAGTGGAGGAAACTATTTGAATCGACAGATGGAACATACGCGGCCATAAAACACACAATGAAGTGGATCATTTACAGACGCCAAATATTTTCTGCACCACACAGACAGACGGCATGTATTCAGTGTTCTCTTTGAGCACAAGCTTGGCCTTCCTTTGCATGGCCAAGGCTGAAATTGGTTTTTGATCTAAATTTGGTTTCCGTCTGTGGATCAGCTGTGTTCTTCAAGATATTCTCTAAATATTTTTCATTCAAACCAGTGCAATATCTCTCTACTCTTATTCTTACTCATCAGAGCACTTTGTGTTGATACATAGATTAACAAAATGAACCATTCCTCTGTTTTATTTTCTCCTTTCAGCCAAGATCCCTTGGACAGGCCCTCCTTTCTGAGGTTTTCCACCGAGGCAACCTCATAGAGAGTGATTACTTTGGCCTCGAGTTCCAGAACATGCAGATGAAGTGGGTACGTACACCAGCAACTGTGTCACTCATTTCCTGTTTGAGACTCTTTGAATATGACCGCAAATGACTAAGTCAAGTCAGACAGCAGTTAAGACGGGCAGCACAAGACAATGAGTCAGGGTCCATCTATTCTGGTCATTTGTCAGCTAATAGTTCTCCAGCTGTCTGCAACAGTGAGGTAGTATTGTTTTCACTGAACTCGACTTGTATATAATCTAGGACTATTTTCAACTTTTCTGGCTCAACTGTCCACATCCAACTGTCAGATTTTCCATTGCTTTATTCCAGAAACATACGTGGAATTCAAGACCACCTACAAGTTTTTTTGGTTTTTTTTTTTTGAAAAGCAACAGAGAGGGCTTATGAAACACGCTGTATATCTTCTTCAAAGAGAACAGCGCCGTTGTTGTTTCATAAGACCCACCTGCCTTTCAACTCATATTTTCTGCATGGGCCTTGAACACAGTGAAGCAAATACACTGATCAGGCATAACATTATGACCACTGACAGGAGAAGAAACTAATATCTTGTGACAATTGAATGTTCTGCTGGGAAACTTTTGGACCTGGCATTCATGTTGATGTTGCTTAGACATGTAGCACCCACCTAGACCAGACCAGGCACCCCCACCCCATAGCAATGACGCTCCTTGATGGCAGCAGCCTGACACAGGCGCACACACACAAATGGTTTAGGAACAACTCAAAAAACATGAAAAACAACACAAGGTGTTGACCTGGCCTTCATATTCACTAGATCCCAAACTGATCACGTACGAGATGCACAGAGACCCCTCCCCTCAACCCATATGACCCAAAGCCCCCCCCAACAACATCCTGTTACCAGACACCACAGAACATGAGTCACTGATGAGTTAGAACTGTTTTAGAGGCACAAGGGAGACCTACGCAATATTTGGTCATAATGTTATGCCTGATCTGTGTATACAGTGCACCTAATGCTCTGTGGTATGGATCTTCTTCCAACTAAATATTTTCATGCGAAGTTAGTTGTTTTTTTGTAGTTGATCATATGGAAATAGCTTAACCACAGTTGAAGTCATGAACTTTTACTGACCCAGTAGGATACAATATACAAACCACAAGATGTTTCTGAGACAGTTGCTGAGTCCACATCAAGGCAGGAAGTTCAAACCAGAAATGAGTAAAAAGTGAAAGTGAAGATAGCTGCCTGGAAAGTGTGGCAGCCATTTGGTCTTTGTTTTCTTTATTTAAACTTTTCACTTGTGCGGATTTGCAGCTTTTTAAAGAGACACTACATCATTATTCTATGAATTTTAGAGTAAAGCGTTGGTCAGACAAAAGATATTTTGGAAGAGATGTGCTCACAGAAGAAAAATACCTCTTGATCTACAAAGTAAATAATAATCCAATCCAATTCTAAGACTAGAAACAGCAAAAAATGGCAAATGTTTCCTGTACAAGTAAGTAAATAAATTGAGTAGAATTTAGGCAAAAATCAGCTGATACCAATTTCTCGGTATATCTGTCTGGATCTAGCACATTCCTCCTTCAATCAGGCCCAGATGTAATGGGGCAAGGAGGCTCCGACAGCGAGGCAGTGAAGCCAGTTTTTACCAACAACGTTGCAACATCTCTGCTGTTAAGACGCTGACACAGCCTACAATCACAGTGTAGAAACAGAGTTGTTTGTCTTGCACTGTCACCGTCTCTCATGAGATTATGAATATGATTGTATTTCTTCTTCTCTGTAGGTTTGGCTGGAAGCCACTAAACCCATTGCAAAACAAGTCAGAAGTAAGCGAGTTCAAATATTAGCTCAAATTCCACCTTATGAAAATGTGTAGGTGCACTGAGGATTTGTTTTTATGTTTTTTGTTTTGTTTTTTTTTCCTCAGGACCAGCAAATACGCTGTTTAGACTGTCTGTGAAATTCTTTCCCCCTGACCCTGGTCAGCTGCATGAGGAGTACACGAGGTCAGTCATTGTAATTTCCTACTGGATATTGCTTTTATTTCATGCCTGTGCAGAGGAGATTTAGAACCTCAGCGGATTTTTGTTTTCCTTTCAGAGGCTCACGCTTATGGATTTCAGGGCTTTTTAGGATTATTGTGTTTTGTCCTCTCTAAAAAAAATTTTGGATTTCTTTTACTGCTTTTCCTGCAGTCAAAAATCTTGACTCTCGCGTGTTCTTAAATGAACACTTAATCGAATTTGAGTTTAGTGCTGTTGCATGACATTTAATGTTCCTAAAGATACTTAAATCAATCCATGGTACGCTTGGTTTGTGATCATTTACTCCTCATGAACATAAGCAGATGGACACTAAGCTGTTGTGCTTTTTTGTTGTAGGTACCTATTCTCCCTGCAGATGAAAAGAGATCTGATGGAGGGCAGACTGATCTGCACAGAAAATACTGGAGCTCTGCTGGCCTCTCACCTTGTCCAGTGTATGTTTCAAGCTGGTATTTTAACTACAGTAGTTGTTTGTCGATTCATTTGGATAAACAAAACAAAAAAATGTAACTAAAGGGAATAAACCACGTTTATTATTTTAGATATTAACCCCTGCTATGAAACGCTGAATTTCTGTTCTTCCTCCGTAAACCACAGCGGAGATCGGTGACTATGATGATGTAGCAGACAGGGACTTCCTGAGGACAAACAAGCTGTTGCCTTACCAAGAGAAAGTGCAAGAGAGGATCATGGAGCTCCACCGCAGGCATCTGTGAGTTGCCCCTTGTGGCGAGTCCTACATCTATTTCATGTTGCTGAATTGCGTTTATGATCTGACTGTGGCGTCTCAGTTTGTGGTTGCATCTTCTCTCCCATTATTTATTTATTTATTTTTTTGGTTGAAAACGAGGCTCTGCTGAACCGGGAGATGAGGTTACTTTCCTCATAACTAAGTCGACTACCCTTCCAGTCCCGTCAAATGACTGTGTAAATCAAATGCAGCACAGTGTCTCGATCTGTGGCACACAATAGACAAGCTGAAAGTTAGACTGCCAGCAGGTTGTTCTGTTAAATTCTTCTCTGTTATACACAGGTCATGAGAGTAAATTGAATTCATTATCTTATACACCCAAGCACATGTTCAGGCAGGCTGTGACGTCGGCATGTTGTAAATGTTTTACCTCAATGCCAATCAGGATCACATTATTGTGGGTTGCAGTGAATAACCTCTTGTGAGTGGAAATACACATGATCCTTACATAATTGCATCACGTTGTTACCGTCAACACCATTAGTTGCAAGAGATGAAAAATGACAGGTTTATTACCTTGAGGACAACACACACGCTTGCAGTTCAAACAAAGTGACTTGACATTTGCCCAGTTTGAGGGAATATGTTGCTGCTGTATAACTTGCAGCAATGAAATCAGCACACCTGCTCACTCTCCAAACTTTCATATCGACTCATTCAATGTTAATGCTGCATGAAATTAACCATGAACCTTTTTTGACATGGAATACATGACTTTGCTGTCCTCCTGTGTGACGTTAACGTTGTTTTGGTCCATTGTGCAGAGAGCCACTTCATTAGTGCGTGAGACCAGATAGTGTAGGGTGTATAATGTTTCTGGCTTTCTTGTCTCATTCTTTAGTCGTTTTTGGCAACTTACTTTCACGTGTGTTGCTATCTAGCATAGTATCCCTCTTTGGAGTAAAAGCTGGTGCTCCTGAATGGCTCCCGGAATGCAGTTTTAATTTCTATCACTTCCTCAGGTTTTGTAATTGGTACTTCAATACTTTGCATTCTTGTCCATGCCTTTCTGTTGAGGTGACTGCATTCTTTCAGTCTGATTCTTTGTTGAAAGTGAAACAGGAATGTCATTACACTGGATGCAAACCGATCGATTGCCGCCATGACTTTTGGGTTCAGACCAACCTTTTAAATTGCCAGTGGTGCATATTTGAATGTGCCTTCATGGTGTAACTACATTTCACTGCCTCAACTTCCTCAAATTTGAACTTCTGCCACAAAAATGTCATCGCACAATCACAATTGTTGGCAGTGTCACATTGTATATGCTGTTTTCATGTGTCTTTAAATACTGTTTGATGAGATCACTGAACTGAAACTCCAACGGTGTGTTTTACACAATGAAGGGTTTCTCCCCAATTTAGAGTCCCACAAACCCCCTCACTGCACGTTTCCCACCACCAGCCTCTTTTAAAGCACAGTACTATCCTTTGGCCAATGGGGGCTCTTTCAACCCAGTGTATTAGGCGGCTCTAAAGACTTGTGCTAATCTCTTCCCTTGGTTGCCAGAGTGGAAGCGCAAGCAGTGAGTTCCCTGTCCTAATCCCTTGCTCTGGCTGGTCTATTAGCCGTAAGGCCAGTGGGGCAGGGGAGGGCCCTAAGGAGATTTCATTGCTTAACGGATGAACAAAATTAGAATGGCGCAATGATTGGATGGATATGTCTTCCTAACATGCTGTTTGGTTGTAATCACAGGGTTTTAGTTAATGCCTCTGAAAACCCTCGAAGTTATAAGGGATTTAAGGTCGCACTACCAGGCGCACAAGTCATGATACTATCTTTGGTTAAATGTTCTGTGGTAAATCAAAACAAAGTTGTACTATTGCCAGTAGCAGTCATTAAAAATAGTTTTATTATGCAACTGTGCTTTTGGCATCTGATATCCAAAGTTAAATATGTTCCACCATAATAAAGAATCAGACCAAACATCTGAGTATAGCAAGTAAAATGGATTTACTGCTCAGATTCTTCCAGGTCAGTTTAATGAATAAATATAACCACTGATTGAAGGCAGATTTACTTGTATTTAAAGATGTAGTAGAGTTATGAGTTCTCTCCATCTAAGGAGAGCACAAGGTGCAGTTATTTTTGAGGATGCATCAAAAATGAAAAATAAGAAGAAAGGGTGCGTAAGCCATTACAAACAAGCTTGTTGAGAAACATATTTGCTAAGTAGAGTCCTGTGACCAGAGAGTTGCTGAAACATATTCCGTTTGCTCTTTTCAGCTTTATTTCTATCTGCTACTACTCTACAGTGTTTTGATTTAGATCAGAGTCACACAGATGTAGTCTTTCTTCTTTTTGTCTCTTACTTTCATCTTTGTTTAGCTGAATGAACTATGGCTTCACCAGTCAGTGATGGAGACAATTAAACTAGTGTGTTTTCTGTAAAATTGTATTGTTTTGTATGATATTGGTCACAGACAGGTTTTGCATATGTGCTACAGGAACAGCGTGGAGAGGACAGGTTGTTATAATTAGTTTTAATGTGTTTGTTACATTGTGTACTCCAGGGGCCAGACTCCTGCTGAATCAGATTTCCAAATCCTGGAGATTGCCCGTAAACTGGAAATGTACGGGGTCCGCTTCCACCCAGCAGCTGACCGGGAAGGCACTAAGATCAATCTGGCTGTCGCTCACATGGGGCTTCAGGTTTTTCAGGTGACCGCTCCTCTGATATCAACTTTTTTCCCGTAATCCAGCCCTTAATAGTGATGCTGACGATTACTTCTTTCTTTCTTTCTTTTTTTTGCATTTATTTTTCTCCCAGGGCACCACAAAAATTAATACCTTCAACTGGTCAAAGATTCGCAAACTCAGCTTCAAAAGGAAACGGTTCCTGATCAAGCTCCACCCAGAGGTCCATGTAAGTATTAAAGAAAGATCACTATCCTTGTCCAGGACATGAACATGTTTGGACGTCTGTTATTTAATCAGATTTCACATCCCCTGCGAACAGCTTACTGTGTATTTAATTCTGTTCGTTTTTAATCTTCGCTCCAGGGCCCCCATCAGGACACACTTGAATTCATGATGGCCAGTCGAGACCAGTGTAAAATCTTTTGGAAGATCTGTGTGGAATACCACTCATTTTTCCGTTTGTTTGACCAGCCCCAACCTAAAACCAAAACCATCCTCTTCACTAGAGGTTCCTCCTTCAGATACAGGTATTAAATTCTCACATAAATGTCATTTCTTTGATGCCTGCGTATGGAAACCTTTGGCTTTCATGGGTTTCTGTCATTTAATTGTTAAATAAATTCTTAAATTCATGACTCTTTCTGTCAGTGGAAGGACCCAGAAACAGCTTGTGGAATATGTCAGGGAAAATGGAGCAAAGAGAACCCCTTACCAGAGGTGCGTGTTTATCAAAAAAAAGCAAAGTTGTTTTGCTTCTAATTCATCTTTAGCATCCACTAGAAAATATTTCCATATTTATTTGTAATAATCTTGATGTGGGCTCTCTTTTTTTTTCTTCTGTTAAGGAGGAACAGTAAAATAAGAATGTCTGCTCGCTCCCTAGCAACAGATGTGCCAAAACAGGTACGTGGAGCGACTTGACTTAAGTGTTTCGTGCAACATGTGAAACCAAAACTTTCCATTAATTGCACTATAATGGATAAACTAATGCAAGTCTCCTCTCTATTATTATATTCCTCATTCTGTATTTTCCTTGTCCTGTCTGTGTTGCATTTTCTTCCCCAGAGCTTGTCTTTCAACGACAGTCTCAGGGTCCGAGGCTTCTCTTCTTCCAACACTCTGTCCTTCCACCCGTTGCACATCTCTAGCATTCCCCCACGAACAGAACTGCAGCCTCAGACGCAGCCTTCGTCCACACTGAGCCAGTCTCCAGTGCCTCCCTCGCCTCAGCACCAGCAGTTTCAGTCCCCTCAGCAAGCTACCAGACCCCCCAGCCCTCCGAAGGAAGAACCCGTCAAGGCTGCTTCCCCGTCACACTACGCTTTTCAAGGTGCCCCTAGTTATCAGGCAGCAGGACACTGCAGCCCCTTGTTTGTGTGTGTAGAGAGTGGCACTTCCCAATCACAGCCCTCCAAAAATGCCAATGAGGATAATGACCGTGGTGGGAAAAGAGGAACTGGGTGCTCTGTGGGTGTGGGTCTGGGTGGGGGGAAGAGGAAGGGGGTTCTTACACCTGAGGCTTTTGAGGCAGAGCTTTTACGTACGAAACAGAATCCCATGTTCTCAATGTCAAACTCACCGCTGCAGGTTACTGAGGAGTTCATCGACGATGACCCCACTGAAATTTCATTTTACGGTGGGGGGGCAGAGGCCTACACTTATGGGCTTGAGGATAAAGTAGATCAGTTTGATTTTGTGGAGGAATCTGACCTCAGCAAAAATAGGATCTATAGTGTGGGGATTGAGGACCTGAATGGTAATCCCAATACCTTCCCTGATAGCATTGTTGGCCATTCTGAGACCAGCTCCTTGGCTAATAACCGCTCCGAGTGCAGCTCCTTGGACAACCTGGGGCTCAGCTCTGCAGGTGAGTCCATGTCAGTGGGCTATGGAGGCGGTGACTCCTCCTCACTTCGTCTACCAGGGTCTGATATCCAGTCAGAGGCTAGTTCAATGGTCAACTTCCCAGCATACTCTGTGCGCTCTGAGAGCAGTTCTGCTGTGCAGTTCAGTGACCTGGTAGAGCAGCTAGAGCAGCTCAGCTACCCTCCCACTGCAACTGAGGGCTCGGGGAATGGCAGCTCTGATTCAGACTCCGACTGGGGCTCTGACAGTGTCCTTCCCCCTGAGCAGAACCTGTTTTATAGTAACCCCCTGACAGGGACCAGTGGAATAGAGGGCTTCCTCCTTCAGTGCCACAACCTGCAGGCCCTGGCACTTGCAGACCCCTCTGGATCCCCTCATATTAAAATGTAAACCATGGGTCCTTACAGCACTTGAAGCCTTAGTCCAGGGTTGTCCAGTTATAGATAAACCAGTCTGTGACGTGGTAAATTAATATAAACAACACATTTTACCATTTAATAATAATAATAATAATAATAATAATAACGTTTAACTCTCAGCTGCACTTTTAGCTGTTGAAAAAGAGATGGTTGCACCATGTGAGACTGAATTATTGCTGGTGTTCAGTCATCTCTCTGTTTGTATTTTGGATATAATGGTGGAGGAAAACCTCTACATGTATCGTTTTCTCTGCAGTCGGTAGTGTTATGTCTGTTCTGTCAGTGATTTGACCCGGTCCCCCTGGCAAACGCTGCCGTGACCGGGTTGAGGTGCTACTTTTTTTTTTTTCTCTAAATCACTCCTATTTCCTTATAAAACTTTAGCCTATCACATTCTCTGGAAATGTTGTCTTAATTACAGCATTAAGCTTGTTAGAGAAAACGCAGAGTACGCATTTGGGGGCATATCCTTGCAGCATTTCAGAAAAGGCGTATACATTAGCATAGGAATGTCTTATTAGATTGACCTCGCTTGCTGTGATTAAACTTTTAATTTGATCACCTGCCATTATACTCAAATTCAACACGTATATCTAAAGGAAACATGTAAGCAGTGGTGAACTTTTTAGTGATTCAGTGATCTACAGTCAAGCTTAAGAAAGTGGATATCCTAATTTACAGTACAACTCCCTATCTACCCACCCCTGGCCATTGAATCTCTCTTCTTAGACATAATCATTACTCTGTCTCTAATCTCAGGGTAAAAATGAGAGATCCTTGCAGGCTTTCTATATTTATAAACAAGACATGCCGGGAAGCCTTTTTTCCTTTTTATTTCTGTGCCTCACTGACACCTGCTGGCTGAAGTAGGATTCTTCACGCAGTCCACAGCATGTTGCATACGTCCTGTGTGGAAGGTGCATGATTTCTGAAGGATTTAGAAATTATATATTTCACCAAAGTTGACGCCAACTAACATTTTTGCTTCATTTTGAGCTGCGCTAACGAATGTAAACAGTATACTAATGAGCCGCTAAGTACACTGTTAACACCACTTTGTACGATATGAATGTATGATCTTAGACCTGTAGTAAACCACCTATAATAGCATAGCAGCACTTCCTAAGTAAAAAATAGAAGTGAGAACAATGTAGTGCCTTTCATACTCTTTCACTTCTAACTTTAATGTCGCTCTGGTATAGTAGGCACTAATCGTGTACTGCAGCTTTGTCTCTTTTCTGGCATTTAGCTTTGAGCATGTTTTGGGGTTTTGGCATTAGCTACCTTCAGAATACCAGTGTTATGATATTCTGGTTATTGGAAGGAGACGGGGGACTTTTGCACATTAGCTATGATTTTTTTTAAGTACTTTTTTTATTACCTGGGTTATTTTAGTTTTCTCTGTATTGGTTTAGGAATAATGGTTTGCAGTCATTAGTCCCTAACATATTGGCTTACACACAGTGTTTGTTTTTGTTTTTTTTTATCAATCTTGTTCACCCCCTAGGCCTTAGGATGTGCAGAGTCCAAGCTGACTTTAGCATGTCCGATGTCAGACTTCACTTGGATTTCTGCCAAGTTGCCTTTTCCGTAAACGCTACAGAATCTCGTTTGTCTCCAGCACTTGCACCGTGGTGCCTTAAAGCATTTGTGTTCACTCTTTTCATGCAGTATGCTCTTGTCTCAGGTGGATGTTCCTGTTATTCATGGCGTGTCTTCTGAATATCTATGTGGAAAGGGGGATATATATGGTATATACAGTGCTTTTAAGATTTTTCCTTTTTTTTTTACTCACCTTTTTACTTCTCATTGTCATTTTGAAGGAAGGCAAATAGAGAGAATTTATCACACCCATAAGTGTGGACAGTGTTTCTGTTTCCCCTTGGAGAGCATAGAGCATTGTTTTGTTACAGATGCGGTCTTTAAACCTCACATAGTTGACTGATAAAAAGTTTGTCTTGATGGTTGATCTCTGTGCACCATGTGATCCCTGACATTTCTCAACTTAAGATTTAATAAGTGACAGGCTGACAATTATAACCACCTAACTGCACTTAGACTCCAAGTAATCATCACTTAATCCTGAACATGTATATTTACTAATTATATACAACCTGTACTTAATGTTTGTATGTGTTACTCTCAAGAATAAAGTAATCACTTTTGGGTACCCTGAATGTCAGACTTAAACTTCTTTTTGAGATGCAGACTGAAATCAAAGGAACAAAAGGGAACTGAGTCTCTCACCTGTGTTGGTAGACGTTATTTTATTGGTCCAGATCCTGGAGGACAAATTCTACCTCACTGTTAAAGAGAAGTGAAAGCGCAACTAAACATGTATCAGGTATAGACGTCTTTTCCATAAGCATATTTGAATAATTTGTGACATTTTTCAGTCAAAAACGTCCCAACAGGCAAAAAATGTTAACGTAAAGTTAGTCCTTCTTGTGTAACGTCCCTGCATAGAATCTGCAGTTAACTGTTTTCCAGTTACAACATTGGAAAATGATGATCTTGCACCAAGTCGACACAAAAATGTAGTAAATTTTCTTTTTTGTGGCCACAGTCTCATAGGCTGTTGGGGGTTGGGTCGGAGTCGTACACAAGATTCCTCAACCTAATTCCAGCTGAGTGTGTGTGTGCTCCCTGTTTGGACAGGCTGTGTGCCAAGTCATTCCTCAGCAAACCCCCGTCCTCCTGCTGTGGAGCTCAACGTCCGCTCTCTTCCCCTCTCCTGCCATTCCCCGTGGGGCACTTGAAATAAACTATAAACAACTTTTTGCCCTCCAGACAAGCCACATTCCTGATGAGTCGTTGCGTGAGCAATTATTTCCGGGTCGAGTAGTGAGGTTTTTTTTTTTTTTTTTTTT
>JASGAT010384447.1:0-12236 GCA_030220025.1 Chelon auratus | reverse complement strand
CTCTTACTTGACCTCTTTGATGCAGATCACACAAACTGTTCTTGACCTACGTGATCACTTTGATGCCACAGAAGTACAGACACAGAGCTGGTGTTTCTGACTTTTATTAAATCTGTGAATAAATATGTGAACGGCCTGAGACGCTCAGCATAAATACACATGAAGAAGAAACAATGACAGCAAACATTTTGCATTTTAGTCACAAACAGACGCAACTTGATTTGACTGACAGAAGTCAAACCTGCAATCATTACACTTCTGCTTCTGACCGACTCTAAAATATTTCAGTTTTCAGACACAGCTTTGTGCTTCATTTACTGGACAAACTGACCCTCAACCTGAGTTCAGTTTGAGCAGAAACATCCAAACAAACACAAAACATGTGGAAAAACTGCACAACTCTTCAAGTATGTCATGAAAACAATCTGTCGGCATCGTAAAGCTGCATCTGACCCCACGAGGGACAAACCCTAAAATTCACATCTTTCATTTGTTACAGCATCAAATGACTCGAGCGATCAACAATACCTTGAGTTTGTTTGGTTTCCTGTTTTTGGAAAAACAAAATGCTCCGGATTTTTTATTTTACTAACATTTTTATCTTTGTAATGAAGTGTATTCAGGGTGTTCAGGATGTTTACTTGGTCTTCCTGCCTGTATTGTTCATAAATACGGGAGATGTTCTCACGGATTACTGCGATTTTACAACATCAGCCAGAGTTGAGCGCCGTCATTTTCTGCTGGAACTTAAAGTGAGAATGGAAACTTCTTTGCTCGTCATTCAACAGTTAAGTCTTTCTGCAGGAGTGTCGGATATGTAGAAACTCTTTTAACGAACATTAATGAATTGTTTTTAAAAAAAAAAAAACATAAATAAAGAGTACATAAAACAGAATATTTAAATTAAAGAGCGGTGGTTTTGGGGGAAAACAACAAAAATGTCATTTAGAAAACAAACAGAAATCGTTTAAAAGCTGAATATTATAATATTAACAGATAAAAATAATAATAATAATTCAAAAACTGACAGTTTCCAGAGTTTTAGTTAAACGACTTCACACTTCCTGATCAGAGCTGCTCCACTACAGAGCTCCGACTGTTCACCAGTTTCACCCAGCGATTGATCCTCAGACACGCGCACTTTACATGAATGTACATCTTAAATACATCAATAAATATCACACACACACACATATTAAAGTGTTTGGGAGAAGATACATTCCACCATGTTGTGATGATGAAGTGAGGAAGGTTTTAAACTTTACAGAATAAAAACGTGAAATGATGAAGCCCATCATTTTACGCTGCAGCTGCTAACCTCCGACAAAACACAGAGGGAGGAGTGAAAATGAAAATACATACAGTGATATCGTACAAAAACCAACAACATCTACTAACATGATGACAAGCTTTTACACTGGAGGGGTGCGGCTGCCCGGCACCTAAGAGGACTTTTAAGGGATTTCTTTCCATCTAAGATGTTTCGAAAGGTTTTTATATTCTCTGTACAGTTTCTGGTTTAGTGTTGTTTAGGTGCAGTTGTTGATTGTTGCTCTCCAACCTGAATGTCCTGTCCCGATCAGAGCATCCCGTCCAGGTTCTTCTCAGCGCTCTGCTTGTCCTCGCTGCTTTCCTGAGGGCTGTACTTGTTGTGGTAATCGCGGAGGATGGTCACTACGTCGTGGTGGCCGAAGTGCACCGCCTCATCCATCGGCGTGTTCCCCCACCTGCACCAAACACACGTCCGTTTACGGTCTTTGTCTTTCTCATTCCAATCTCGGTCTCTGAATGTAACCAAATACTAAGGTTTTAAAGCCGAGTCTAGTTACCTGTCTTTGGGAACTGGGTTGACTTTGCAGGCCTCCAGCAGGAAGCGAACCACCTCACCGTGTCCTGAAACACAAACCTCGGTCAGCTCAGTGAACACAAACACTGCACGAACTCGTAAAAACAAAATCTTTCTCTCGTTGTTTCACCTTCAGCGGCCGCCACGTGCAGAGCTGTCCTCGAGTCGTAGTCCCTCTGCTCCATGTCCATGGAGGACAACGCAAACCTGCACAGAGAAGCAAAGCATTTATCAAACGATGAAGAGCAACAGCCACAACATCTTCCTCGAATCACACTGGAGGTCAAAGAGTAAAGAGCTGGTGTACCTCCTCAGGGCCGAGACGTCTCCGGTGTACGCAGCAAATAGCAGATTGATCACCGACTTCACCTGAAACACAACAACAAGAAGCTAAGGCCTTCATCTTCTCATTAGAAATCTCCGTGATGTGACAGAAGCTCCAGCAGCAGTTTGGATCTATCCAGTATGAAGAGCTGCTGGGACTCACCCTCTGGTCGCCTCCTTCCCTGCGAGGATCCAGTTTCTTGGCAAAGTGCCTCAGATTATCGTAGTTGTGGAAGTTACAGAGAGACACCAGGTCCTAAATGAAAGGAGACACTCAGCTTCAGGTTCAATGTTTTCATGAGCACCACCACCAACAGCAAACATGTCGCCTCCAGAGCTTCATCAGCTCTGTTAAAGATGAGGTTACCGTGCAGAACTGGATGCCTCTGACGCTGTTGCCCAGCTTGTCGAGCGGAGGAGACCAACACATGATGCCCATCACGTTGGGAACGACCAGCAGGATCCCGCCAGCGACTCCAGATTTAGCCGGTAGACCCACCTGGAACAGAACGGAGGAGGATTCAGCGTCACGTCCTCATACGACACCTGACGTAGCTTTAAACATCTGACCACAGAGAAACGAGGAGACACTGACGTGGAAAGCGAACTGTCCAGAGAAGTCGTACATGCCGCAGGAGTGCATCAGACTCAGAGTGTTTCGCACCGCCTCGGGGCTCAGCACACGCTCGCCTGTGATTGGACAGAAGCCGCCGTTGGCCAGAGTCGCCGCCATGACGCTGGCGCTCTCACAGGTCACCTCGATGGAGCACAGCTGACGGAGAGGAGGGGGGGCAAAGATGTAGAAAATAAATAAAGCTGCTTCCAAATAAATTAAGACTTTTCTGCTGCCTCTTATTTTTTTATGAATGAAATAATCATTTCATTTCTGAAAAGCTAAATCAGGGTTTATCTGCACTGCTCACCTGGAAGTAGAAGTCCAGGATGGACGTCATGTCCGTCCCCTCTGGGAAACACTACGAGGACAGAAACAATGATGAATAAAACAACACATTTACTGATTTTCTTTCCACTCTTTAAAGGACGACATTAGATAATAATGTGATAATTACACGGTGGTTTAAATCCGTTATAGAAAGAGGAAACCGATCTGATCTGACCTGACGTCAGGCTCAGTCACAGACCAGCTCTGTCCTCACCTTCTTCTCCTTCAGGTAGTAGCCGATGGCAAAGTTTCTGTCTCCAGACTCCCGCTCTGACTGGAAACTGGGGCAGAGAACAGGACGAGGTTTGTTCTTTAAACTCCATGAGTCAGCTCCTGTTATATAAGCTCTCTCTCTCTCTCTCTCTCCCCTTTTTTTATTTCCTCTAACAGTAAATCCAGCTGATACAGAAGAGTCCTTCACATCTCAGTGACACAGTAAATCAATGGAGCATCAAAGTGTTTTTATCTCATTGGTGTATTTATGTTGCGTTGCTGCACTCACGTTGCGTTGCTGAAGCCCACGTACTCGTTTCCTGCCAGTTTGTTCATGAAGTTCATGACCTGTAGAGTAAAGGAAACCAATAAACCACACTGAAGTCGAGTCATCTATTTATGGCTCAGCAGCAAACACGTGTCACCTATTTTTCCTTCAACCGTGCACTAAAAATATTTATGTTTGACCGACTAACAAATAGAAAAAGTCAACTCCTCTAGAGCTATAGAGGTGTGCAGTAATCCAGTCCTGATTAGAGCTGAGAGGTGGAGCCTCCGTGCATCGGACTCGTTCGTCTAGAACATCCCAGAATTTGGACGCCAAGTCAAGGTCTCCTAAACCATCGCACGGCCTTCTTCCGGCTCGTCTTCTTCCAAGAGTGCCTCCTTTTAACGATGTGTACATGACTCTGACTCCAGTTCTTCTACCTCCCAGTCGTCTAGTCGTCACAGTTTGGTCCTTGTCAAAGTCAAATCATTCCACTTGCACATTTTTTTCCTTGTTCCAACATCAAAATATTCACCTGCTGCCTGATACGTCCACTGACAGGAGCCGTGATGACCACATAATCATTATTCAACTCACACGTAAGTGGTCATAATGCTACGGCTGGTTGGCGTATGGTGCAATTTCACCTTTATAGACACGTGAAGCTTCAACTGAAGCTCATTTAATCAGCATTTATAATAAAATAAATGAATACTCACATAATCAAACTTTTCAGCGTTGCTGGCCCCTTGCTGAAACAAACAGAAGCAATCACATTATAAATAAAACTCTATTTAATATTCATAAAACATGTAAAAACAAACAAGCCACAGTTACCCAAGTCCAATGATATTAGCACTATTCTATATAATCCATGTCTCTATGGGATTAAGCTACGACAGGAAAACAGTGCAAGTTTACATGACTACTAATGCGACCAGTCAGAAGAGGCCCATTCAGTCATATGACATCGGATGAGTTTAGATTAGAGGTGGGAGAACTAGCTGGAGATGGAGGAGGTGACGTAGGAAACTGTTAATCCACGCAGGGGTTCTGGCTTTGGAAAAGGAAAACCAAAAAAAGAACCAAATAAAAGTTTTATTGAAGTAAAATGTCTTAGACTATAGAGCAAATACTGTGACCTCTCTGCTCCTTTAATTACATTAATATGCTGCAAAAACTGAACTATTTAAGTTAAAAGAATATTTGTAAGATCTGAAAACAAGCCACAGATGCTGTCCTCAAAATAACTGATGAAATAATGATCAAAAATATAAAACAAAAGCCTCTAAAGTTTATTTTCTATCAACATGACGCCTCTTTATCATATTATAGATGTAAACTACGTATTAATGAGCTAATCTGACTGATAATAAAGTATAAATAAAGCAAACAAAGAGCTCCTCCTCTACAGAAGAATGGAGTATGACATAAAACCAGAGCCGCACTGTTTATAATCCAGGTGTATAAACAGTTGAGGAGAATGCAGGTGAGAGCGTATCAGAGTTTAAACATTTAAACATTCATTAACAGCCATGTGAAGGCTAAAGCTTGTCAACAAATCCAGAAGGGGAAAAAAGAATTAAAAAGGAACAATTACCAACGTCATTGACCTGTTGCTGTGGTCATAATATCCCAAAGATCCTAATGCTGTAAAATATGCAACAACACATAAAACCACACAACGAGCCTTGAACAGGTACATTACAAACGTATTTGAAGAAGTGATGCAGACTCAGAGGGGGGGCATGCACAGAACTGAACCTGGTTTTATCAATCAGAAACCTGAGCTGTGATTGGTCGAGAGGGAGGCTGCTCTCACGTCGTATGGGAATGACTGTCAGAAATATGAACAACTAGAAATCCTCGTTCCCATACGACGTTAATAACACGACAAAAGAACGGATGAACCGTCTGCTGATAGAGAAGGAAAGAACTAAAACAGCTGTTCTGAAGCTTTGCAGAGATGTTCTACTTAAAAACAACAACCAGAACGTGTCTGTCTTTAAGGTGGAGTAATGTCTGAATTTAAACTAGGGCTGTCAAAGTTCACGCCACTAATTCCTTTCTGACCCTTGTCCTGACCCGTAGTTTGGGAAACCAGGAAGTGCTGCAGCGTATTTTTATTCTTTTATGTTATTGTGTAGAATATTCTGGACAATATTTGTAATTTGTGTTGGATTGATGCAACAATAATAACATAAATGTGCATAAATGTGCACAAATCAAGCAGATCTGTCCAGTCCCACGCTGATAAGAGGATTAAGGAACATTTAGATTTAAAAATATTTTAACAGAGTAACAGCCCTAGTTTAAACTTTACTTTTTTTGCAAGTGGGAAGACTAATTTATAACATTTTACAGAAATACTTTTATTTTTTAATAACAGAAAAATGCAATTTGCAGCGAATAAAGCGTATTTAAACGAAGGCGTCTTTATTTAAAAGACACAAATTATAAACGTCTCACAAAGTAAATGCTGTGAGCAGGAGTTGATTTCTAAACAGCTAATTTATTTTATCGACTGCCTCCAGATATGACTGATATGTTAACGTTGGTCAGCTCAGTTTGAAAATGAAAATCAACCAGATTAAGAAGAGAACAGAGAAGCCTCCGTCTCCTCACTCCTGGAATAGTGCGACACAGTAATTAACCTGCTCTCTACGAAGCTCTGGCGACTCCTCAGTGGCCACCAGAGTTTAAAAGTCTTTAATTTGAGTCTTAAATCCGTCAGAGAGGTGAAACCAGCTCCCTGTGCGCATGTGACGCTCAGAGGAGGACGTTTAATGAAGCATCGCGGCGATAGGACACTTCCCGTGATTATAAATGTGGTGGAGCCGACCTGACAGACCTGAGTGTCTGAGCGGCGATGCTGCTTTCAACCAGATCCCCTTTCAGCGTGATTATCTAGAACCTAATCTCCCTGTGGGCAGTAATCTCTCAGATATACGTTCTGCGCACCACTTTTTCTTTTTTTAGTATTTAGAAACAACCTAAGGAGACAACAGTGACCCTGTAGTGGCTTTTATTCTCTTCTGTTTGAGCACATCCACAATAAACACGAGTCATGATGTGGTGGTGTGAACGGAGCTTACCTTAATGAGGGAGGTACAGACGATAGCGCCAGCGTTAACCATGGGGTTGTGGGGTTTATCTGTAAGAGAGAGAGAGAGACCGTTAACGAAAAAACACGTAAAATAAGAAAAAGGTGACCTTGAATATCACAGCATGTTACACCACTTCCTCTCCGCGCTGTAATCTCCTTACGCAACGGCATTTAAAACTAAAAGAACGGAAAAATAAACAGCTGGAATATTTCCACCAGCAGCAGCGTTTGATTACAACAAAGAGAGGAAACTTTCTCACATCAGATTACATGAAAATAAATAAATAAACTGCCGCTGACAGCGACTGCACAGGATCAACCAACAGCTCAAATTAAACTGAAAACACCAGCGCTGGTCACATTTAACAGAGTTTAAAGTCTCCATAATGGAGTAAATCAAACAGGAAGTAGATCCAATTAAATGTTCATTTCACTTTACAATTAGAACTTAGAGAAAATCAAGTTTTGAACTAAGTTTGAGCAATAAAAACTGTAAAAAATTAACATTTAGACACACTGGCCAGTTCATTAGGTACACCAGTAAATGCTTCTCCCTTCGTGATGTTGAAATAATGTCAGAAATGTCTTAATTCAACTGTCTGATGATTTTGGAGGATGTAGTTTGTGTTGCTGCGGATTAAAATGGGGTTGTCAAAATAATAGAAACGTGTGTTAATTCAATAGACTTACAAAGCACAGGCCCCAGAATGAAAACACAGTTAAATCAACAGCTCTCCTGGTTATTTTAAACCGATGCTGAATACCAGAACCTTCATTAGGATCTAGAGCAGGACATGTGTTGGCACAGGTGTGATTTAGCAAAGAGAATAGACACTTCCTATCGTTCAGGTATCAGAAACCGAACAGTTTAACGATAAAACCTCACTGGATTTATACGTTATTATGTCTCTGCTACACACTATTTTATTCTCCTCTTATTAACAACTGATCTCTATCGCTCCATGGCAACCAGGCCTTAGAGAAGGATCCTCTTACAGCGACAACAAGGGCCAGCAGGGAAAGTTCAGCCGACTGAACCGCAGAGCAAACACAGAGCAGCAGGAAACCGAGTCCTCACCTTCCTCGTTCAGGAAGAGCTTGTTGAACCGCAGGCCGCTGGGCTCTTTGCCGATGAAGCGGTGCACGTACTCGGTGCCGTGGTCGTGGACGGCGATGGCGTATTTCAGCGGCTTGACGCAAGACTGCAGGCAGAACGGGACTTTGGTGTCGCCGACGGTGTGCCTGAGGAAAGAGACGTTTTACTCCTCGTGTAGAGGTGAACGTTAAACACAGAGCAGATCATCTCCGGTCGTACCTTTGCCCGTCGACGGTGCAGAGGGCGACGGCCCACAGGTCTGGGCTGAACCGGGCCAGTTGGGGAATATAGTCAGCCACCTACAGCAGGAAGTAACCGGAATAGGGAGAGGAGGTTTATAAATCGAACGGAGACTGTGATGTGGACACAAGGCCTCGTGTCTCTGTGGACGCCACTCACCTGCCCTCCCGGCATGTTTTTGGCGTTTTCATAGAGCTCGTCAATGTGAGCAGAGAAAGACTGAAAGTCTGGAATGACAAACTTCTTCCTGAAGGCCTGGGTCAGCAGGACGATGTTGCTCTGGACACATCTAAGACAAGGAGAGGAGACAGATGTAGGACTATAGACAGCATTCAAACCCTAACTAAGGAGGACTGAACTTCCTTTAAGGTGTTTGCAAACTACTGTTGATTAGTGTTTAGTTAATTTCTGACTGGCTTCTGTTCTCCTGCTCACAGATAAGAGCAGGTTCAGGTTAACTCTGTATCTAAACGCCGACGCCTTCCTCGGTCCCACGTAATTAGGCGGTGAGGTAGAAGCGGTGCCTCTCCAGCAGCAGAGGGATTTGTGGCTCAGCTTTCTCACCACATCGAACCCCGGCTAATCCCTGTAGCGTGGGATCCCTGCAGAGCAAACACACGCTCCCGCTCACGTGCTTCCCTCCGAGAGGCTGAGCTCTATAAATAAGCCCGGGGAGCGGAAGTGTTGGATCCCAGCCAGGGACGCTGGCGCTGGGGTCTGTTCGGTGTGGATCCAGCTCCCCGGCGAGCCGTCATACGCCCAGAATCACCACAATGTCGCTCCCCAAGCTGTCAGCCTGTCCTCTCTGAGTATCATGTCCTCGCTCTGGGGCGGGGGGGGTCAAACAGCTGCAGTGCTACCAGGCTGGGAGGGGAGGGAGGGTTTCATCTTTATTTTGTTTGCAGCAGTGCATTTATGTGCAATGAACGATCCTGCTTGCACACCTAAACATTTTAGAGCTATTAAAGCGTCCTAGTTGTGTTCCTGAACGAATCCGGCTGCATGAAAACCTCAACAACAAGTCGATGACGTCCAAACTGGGGAGTGATGAATAATTAATGGAACACGGTGACCCTTTTCTGCAGCAGGGAAGAGCAGAGGACTCTGACCAGCGTTAATAATTCCTAGACTATTATGAAAGATTGATGAAGGCGATAAAGTGGGAACAGCAGGACAATAAAGGAGGGTAGAGACCACTGGAATAGAGTCTGTTATAACATTTAATCCAGATTATTCCTTTTTCTTTCCATCTTGCAATAAAATCTGCACATTTTAGACTTAATTTTAAAACAAATTTAAAGCAAACATGTGCATCTCTTAAAGCAGCTTAATGGCAAAACTAATAAATAAATAAAAAGAGTACTTTTTGAAGAGGTGTCGGTCCAGAGCCCCATCAGAGGTCGTCTTCAAGGTCACCTTCAGCATCTCCATGCACTCTTTGAGCCGAGGGTCCCCCGTGCGAAGCCCTGTGGCTTTCAGAGCCTGTGCAGAAGGAGAACATCATGATTACGGCGCCCCGCCTGACAACAAATCCATAAAGCTACGAGGCGTGAACGGGAGTTACTGCGCCCATGATTCAAAGAGGAAGCGATCGACAAGGAACAAGACAGATTCACTGCCAAGCTGACGATAGTTTATACGCAGCGCTCGAGTTTAATGAGCTGGAAATGTCGTTATTAGTGTCGCTTTTCAAAGATTTCACTGCAGCGGGTTTTCTTATTGCCTGTAAATTTAGCCAAACACATTCATTCCAGGTTATTTCTGTCTGTTTGGATCGTGAAATGATTTTCCATCATCTATTTAAAGCCTTTCCTACTAAAACGACACATTTTCTTGGCTCTTTTTTTAGGGTTTCCCTTCCCTTCCCTTCCTCGTGAACATTTTAAAACTCACTGTAGTGAATTTGTGTGCGGGGATTTTTTCCTGGCCCTCTGCGATGGTGTAGAAAAGCAGGTCCTCCAGACTGGGCAGGATGCCCGCCTTCCTTCTCCTGCAGGAAACAAAAAATAAAACCGAACAGAAAAGTGAGAAAAATAACTCCACAGTGAGGCCTGGTGTGGCGGAAACATGGAGGGAGCTGCAGCGCAGGGAGGAGAAAAGGCTTTTTGACTGCAAGGAGAAGCAGTGAGTAATAGCTGTAATACTGCACTGGAAAACATGACCTTACTTCAGCATGTGAACCGGTGGAAAAGACTTTTACAGTGCAAAGAAAGCTGACTGAAAAGTATTACTGTTCCATAGGTTAACATGCTGCCATAAGGCCAGAGTAATGTAAACTGTTAACAGTTTATTTAGCTTGAATACCAGCCAGGGAGGAGTTTAAAAACAGTAGAAAAACAACAAATAACGTTGTCTGGAAACCGAGAGGACGCCGCCTTAGAGGCATCTTCGTTCCCTGAGTGTGTGTGAAGTGTCAGAGCACGTCAGCTGAATAAAAGCAGTCTGGGAACTGTGACGACTGGCTCTTATCTGTTGCAGCACCGATGCGGACGCTTGCTAAGACCTCTGGCACGCTGTTTGTGGCGTCCTGCTGAGTGAGTCTCTAGTGAGACAGTGTGACCGCTAAAAATAAAAACAATCACCAGACTTTCTGCCACCTGAGCAGACGTCTACGTATTCCCTCGAGATGTGAGACATCAGCGAAAGGTTTAAACTGCTGATTTTCCACCGTTTTCCTAAACTAGATGTCTTTACGTTGTGTCTTTAACCGTGTCTGATAGCTGTCGTAGTGTCGCTCTGAGGCCTGGCTGGTATTCTGAGCAGCGTTTCCACACCGAGCCGTCGTCTCTGGGAGGAAAGTTAGTAGCGTGTCAGGAGGCAGACGGGACGGCCAGCTCGCAGCGGGCTCTCCGCTATGATTCATATCAACACCAAATTGGATTTGTGCAAAGCTCTGGGTGCCCGGGCTCACCACGTCCTGCAATGCATCATGGGGGCGTTTGGCCTGCGTGATAGGAGAGGATGTCTGGAGGTAAAGCTAAAGCTGGCAGGAGGTTCCAGGCCCCTGGGACCAACACCGGGACCGAGATGCCGTTAATTATTTACTCCGCTGTCAGGTTTCTAGCTTTTGTGCCAAAGTTCCACGCAGCGTTGAGCGTCAGACGTGTTTGTTATGTTCTGACTTTATCTTTAAACTGACTTTCCAGCATCAAAACAGTTCACACGCTAGCTGAATTAGCATGTCGCTGCGTCCTCTCAAGTGTGTGTCGGCCCTTCTCTGACCACATTAATGGAGGTCGATGCCTGCAGGTGAGGAAGGAGCACACATCTGAGAGTGTGTGTGTGTGTGTGTGTGTGTGTGAGTAGGATGGAGGGATGGAGGGTGAGGTAGAGGGGATGGGGGAGGGAGGGGGGTTCAAGCGCAGCCACTGGGAGGAAGTGAGGTAAATTCAAGGTAAAAGCGTCTGTCGGCTTTCCGTAAGAAAACCTCTACGTCTACTGGAGTTAAAGAAAAACAAATGACTAATAAAATTAAAAGTGAAAAATAGAAACATACTTACAAATGTAAAGCAAGCAGATCAACAACAGGGAGAGAGTGTGCAGAGGGAAGAATACTGAATTAGTGACATTATAATCAGACATTTATCAAAACAGCTCAACCTATAAACGCTGGAACAGAGCAGAGCTGCTGTCAGGACAAAAACAACACCGTCAACAAACAAATAAATAATACGTTAGATTCTGGTTCTCGTTAATGAGCCCCGAGAGAGATTTCACCTCTGGGAGCGTCGTCAACATCAGGAACATCTGGAGCAGCCTCATTAATCTACCTCTCACTCCAGCTTTGTAGGGGTTTTTTTTTTTTTTTGAGTCAGGAGCAGAAAACAACGTGAGGCCGCTCTGAAACGGCGCCGTACTGTCGCTCAGTTAACTTCAAATCAAAACTAGTGTCCTGACACTTTGAGTTAAACACGTAGAACAGATCCAACTACAGATTATGTTGTTTGATTTAACTGACACAGATCAGGAGGCTGCTCATATTGACAAGCGGAGGTCTGCTGGGTTTATTTAATCTGATCGATGCAGACGGTCTCGCTGCCTCCTCCCAGATGTCATGATAAACTGTTGTGGGGTGGAGGCCGACATCAGAGCGAGCGAGAGAAAAGGCGGCGCTGCACGAATCAATCGGTGGCTCGTCTGCTCCCGGAGGTCCTGACAACTGCCGGGCAGCACGCCAGCTCAGCTCGCAGGCTTTAGAGC